>WTXK01000632.1:0-24268 GCA_025769895.1 Lactarius psammicola
CCCAACGGCAAACCACTCAAGCCTCTGTCGCTACTACCTCGCAAACTACCCCTACGGTTGTTGCCACAGTCAGAGTAGAAGGCAACTCGAACATGAAAGCCTCGGAGAAAGCTGCAGCCTATATCGCAGCCATGCAAGCTGACTCTGATGATGTCAAAGCGGCCCTCGAAGAACAATTATTTGGAAAGCAGGGTTTTTCCAATGCTTGAACCCCGCGGCCTGGGCTAAAGCAATGAAGATTAGCGTGTACCATAGCAGATACCGATCCATGTGAATTCCAGTTTTATTTGAATCTGCACACGCGACGAAAGACAAGTGCTCATTGACTCGGGAGCAACCGACAACTTTATCAGTAAAAATCTGATAAATCGACTCAAAATCTCTACGCTACCAGTGGCAAGACCAATCAAAATATGGAACATAGACGGGACACATAACCAAGATGGCGAAATTACGCAATTCACAGACCTTGAGGTTACAACTGGTAGTCAAACCAAGACACTTCGATTTTTAATCACTCACCTGGGATCCGATGAAGTAATTCTGGGATATCCTTGGTTAACCGCTTTCGAGCCCAAAGTACATTGGAAGGATGCCACTTTAGACAAGGAATTCCAACCAGTCGTCATCACTAGCCTAGGGTATGTGTCAGTCGCCAATCGAAGGATCATAACAGAAGAACAATGGGAACAACAAGTAGAAGAAATTCCCGAAGAAGTAACGCACTTACGCAAAACCACTACGGCATCAGAACTGGCTCAAAAAGCCGCAGACAAAACAGTAAAAACTTTTGAAGAAAGAGTTCCCGAAGAATATCACCATCATCGCAAAGTATTCAACGAAGAAAGCTCTCAAAGATTCCCACCACCACTGTCACGAACCCGCCTACGACACCCGCGAAGACAAGGCCATGGGGCATGACTAAGCAAGAGTTATGGCACATGACGTGGGAGCGAGTAGATGAAGACTCTCCAGACGAAGGAGAAGAAGAAGAAGTTTGGCGAATGATAGCCGACTGGGTATCGGATGAAGACGACGATAACGCTTATGTTGGAAGACTAGTAGTCACGTGATCAAGTCACGTGATGAAATCTAGAAGGCTCTGGAAGACGATGGAAGGATCGGACATGTGTTTGATGGCCCTGACAGGTGACGGGTCTTGTGGTTTCTTATCTGATGGTTGTGGCATGTGTTTTGCCTTATTGTTGTCTCATGATCGCCTCATGGATCAGTTCCTAACTGTATTGTTCTGATGGACTTGTTCTATGTTTCACCCTTATCACTGATACCTTATTGGTTCCTTTACTTCGGTCTCGCATTCAAGAGGAGTTCTAATACTAGATCATAGTAGTATAAGTACTGCGCTACCTTCACTTGTATTCGGTAGCTTTGACTTCTTGGACAATCAGCCTAGTTCTCTGGAGTTTTCCATTGCCTGCACATCTCTCCACTATAGTCCTAAAGTGGGATTCTATTCACTTCATCATCAACTCTAATTCCTGTCTGAAGGAGGACGTCAACGTACCGACAGTCGTATTCCAGCAGGTCGACTCACGCAAGACTTTCCTCTTTATCAAATACAAGGGACCACACGCCTCAGTCAGGCAGACGTTCGGCTGAATGTAACAACCACGACCATGGGACCATGCTATTGACCTTGTTCCAAACGCTCCCGCCACCATTGACTGCAAGATATACCCCATGACACAAGTCGAAGACAAAGCACTAGAAGAATTTGTCGAAGAACAATTAAGAAAGGGATATATTCGTCCATCTAAATCCCCTTATTCATCACCCTTCTTTTTCATTAAAAAGAAGGATGGCAAACTTCGACCAGTGCAAGACTATCGAAAACTCAACGATTTGACTGTGAAGAATCGATACCCCCTTCCATTAATCCCTGAACTTATCGACAAAGTCAGAGAAGCGCGAATCTTCACCAAACTTGACATTCGATGGGGATACAATAATGTACGAATCAAACCGGGAGATGAATGGAAAGGAGCGTTCAAAACTAACAAAGGGCTCTTTGAGCCTTGTGTTATGTTTTTCGGACTTACAAACTTGCCAAGCACATTCCAAACAATGATGGACACCATTTTCCGTGATCTGGTAGCGCAAGGATGGGTGGTAATTTACATGGATGACATTCTTATCGCCACACCCGACAATCTCACCACACACCGACAATTGGTCCACCAAGTACTGGATTGACTTGACAAACATAACCTTTACCTTAAACCGGAAAAAATGCGTATTTGAAGTACGCGAAGTCGAATATCTGGGGCTCATCATCGGAAATGGACAAGTAAAGATGGATCCTGTCAAAGTACAAGGAGTACGCGAATGGCAAACACCTACCAACCTCAAGGAAGTACGCGGATTCCTCAGATTTTGTAACTTCTATCATCAATTCATACGAGGATTTTTGGCTATTGCACAACCACTCAATGACCTCACAAAAAAGGAAACACCATGGGAATGGACGAGTGCTAGACAAGAAGCTTTCGAAGAACTTAAAAGAAGAGTTAGTGAAGCTCCCGTGTTACAATGCCCAAAACTCGACGCACCATTCGAAATTGAAGTTGACGCATCTGGCTTTGCAATTGGAGCAGTACTAAACCAAGAAGGAGATGACAAGAAAATGCACCCAGTGGTGTTTTTCTCCGAAAGTTTCACTCAAACAGAGCGAAACTATGACATCTATGATCGAGAACTGTTAGCAGTTGTCAAAGCCCTCAGGACGTGGAGAACATATCTTGTAGGATCCCCGCACATTATCACCATCCATACCGACCATGCCAACCTCATCTACTGGAAAGAACCCAGAAAAATCAGTAGAAGAGTCGCACGTGAATTCCAAGAACTACAAGAGTACAACTTTGTCCTCAAACATATTAGCGGAACAAAGAACGCAAGGGCTGACGCACTGTCTAGGAGAAGTGACTATAATGAAGGGGAAGAAGACAACGACGACATCACTGTACTCCCAGAAGAGCTGTTCATCAATTTGGCAGGAACGGAAGACGAATCAATTGAAGAACTTTCTATGTGGAGCAAATTGAATCACCACAATGATCCAAAACCAGAATGGATCAATGCTCACAACCTATATCAAGATGACGTCGAAATGTGGTGTCATGAAGGGGCCCGAGTTGCCAATGTCAAGGGCAACATTGAACTTAAGAGGGGGGTAATTTCCCTTTTTCATGATCCCCCTCACCGCGGACACCCTGGAATCGCCAATACACATGCGTTATTAAAAGAGCGATACTGGTGGCCGCGTCAAAAGGAAGATGTAGAAGAATACGTCAAAGGGTGTGTGACATGCCAAGCAAATAAAATCAACACGCACCGACAAAAACCCAGACTATTCCCCATCACCACCAACCCAGAAGCACAACCGTTTGAAGTCATCACTATGGACTTTATTACCAAATTACCAGTATCCAAAGGATTCGACACAATACTCACCATCACTGATCACGATTGTACAAAAGCGGCCATCTTTATACCCTGCAACGAGATGATCACAGCTGAAGGAGTAGCCCAATTATACCTTCAACGTGTCTACCCACATTATGGATTGCCGAAGAAGATGATTACGGACAGAGACCCTCATTTCATTTCAGCATACATGTGCAACTTATGTCGAACATTGGACATCAAACAAAATATTTCGTCAGCATATCATCCGCAAACTGACGGACAATCAGAACGTACAAACCAATGGCTCGAACAATACCTTCGTCATTGGAGCAATGTTCAACAAGACAATTGGGTCGATCTTCTTCCTATCGCCCAGTTTGCGCATAATAGTTGGCCTAACGCGACGACCAAGCGATCTCCTTTCAGACTGTTGATGGGTTGGACGCCAAGAGCCACAGGGAATGAAGAAATGACAAGTGCGCCTGCAGTAGATGAAAGGATAGAAGAGATGAAGGAGGCAAGAAGAAAGGCGCAAGAATGTATCAACCACACGCAAGTACTTATGGCAGAAAGAGGCAAGCGCAACTTTACTCCGTACCGAGAAGGAGACATGGTTTGGTTAGAGGGCGTAAACTTACGTACTCACTACCCCACTTCCAAACTGGTGCCCAAGAGATACGGCCCTTTCCCCATCAAGAAGGTCTTATCGCAGGTATCATATGAACTAGACCTGCCAAGCCGGTGGAAGATACATCCGGTGATCCACGCTAACCTCCTGACACCCTATAAGGAGACAGCGTTACACGGGCCGAATTTTACCCAACCATTACCGGAGCTTATCGACGGAGAAGAAGAATACGAAGTGGAGCAAGTTCTAGACTCACGCCAACAAGGCCAAGGACGCAAACTCCACTTCCTTATCAAGTGGAAAGGATTTCCCATGAGTGACAGTACGTGGGAACCTCAGGAAAACCTGACCCACTCTCAGTCCGCGATAACGGACTTCTATCGCCTACATCCTAACGCCGAAGGAGCGCCCAAGAGGACATAAAAGACAAAAACTTCTAGGCCAAAACGTATCTCCATCACTCCTCACTTTCGAACTCATACCATCACTACCACCATGTCTTTCACTTCTGGTATCGTTCAAGACGAATATGAGTCTGTAGGCGAACGTCGTGCTTATCAGAACATAATCAATCGTCCCTACGGCACCAATTCCTGTTCAAACTCCACCACCCCTTATGATCGGATCGCCTGATATGTGTTGAACTCAGCTACTAGAATCCGAAATTTCCACCCCCGAATTTCAACCATTCCCTTATGCACCACAGACTCCACCTCCTACTTCCCCTACCCTTGTTGACTGTGACACTGCCATAGCTACGGCAGTACAAGAAGAAATTCCGGGCCAGCAACCACCCCTTGAAGAAGACAATGGACTCATTGAGTACATTGATTATAACGCTGAGCCCAAGGAGGACAACGACGAAGACCCCGGACTTCCATTCTTTCCCAACCTTCCCTCCTCTATACGCTATTATCCTCTCATGATCCCCAAGTCTGACAACGATCCCACTCGAGTGGTAGCTCCCTACATCTTCTACCACGACAACCATCAACAAGTCGTCGGATGTATGGGTAGAAACCAACCACCTTACGCAGAACCTGTTTATCTCCGCCCAGTCGATCCCCCTATCCGTCTTCCCATCCCTATTTCTAATGCATGTCTAGCTCAATTCGACCGTGAACACCCAAGGTCGTACGCCATTGATGAGGTAGTGCAAGACCTCGGCGACCCTTGTATTAAAGTGGAAGTCTCACGTCTCCAAGATGCGCTGAGAAAACAAGCCACATTAAACAAGCAAAGAGAAGACGTCGAAAAGCAACTGAATCAGTTGCAACGCGCATTGTTCGACACGGATTTGGAGATCAATGGGATTAGAAAGAGGATGGAAAGGGCAGACGTGGTACGCACTCTAGCTGATCGATATGCCACCCTATACCCGCTGCGAACTCGCGCGGATGTCCCTTAACTTGCCATTCGAACCCATGGACCCGTCGAATTCCTGCAAGAACATGAAGGTCCAGTATGTAATCGTTACACGTGCTGGAAGTGCGGCAAGACGGGTCACAAAAAGGTCAATTGTCCCAAGAATCGCCGGAAGCACTGTTGGTTCTGCGAAAGCAACCAACACGTAGGATCGGAGTGTATCTTCAGGAGGATCAATGTAGACGACTTACTCAACAAGGAAGACCCATCGACACGCCCTCGCTACTGTGGCAAGTGCTTCAATAATTATGCCACACACAAAGAATACAATTGCCCCAAGGCAGTTGCATGCCGACACTGCGCCCAGCGAGGACCTTATGGGTTCCTTAACACTCATAACTGCCCCAAAGACCGACAACCTACTCCACCTGATGGTGACAATTGGGATCTTGGCAGCAAGTACGGGGGGTCAAACTAAGAAGTTGAGGCAACTTCACGCCAAAAGGGGGGGTAATGTTACGATTCCGGACACTTTCTTTGCTTACACCTTTACTTTGACTCATTCCTATCCATATACGTACAAGTGCCAGACTTACCTCATACTGATTACTCACATGACTCATCGCTGACTGATACTTTGTTCTATGGCCTTCTATGGCGTTCCTTTCCTATTATCACATGTTACTGTACAATGACTCATTCCTAGGACCCGGATCCTAGGATCGCACCATCTGTTTGTGACTCTTTGGTGCTGTACTAGTATATAAGTCGCTCTCTACTTAGCTTGTACAGTAGACTCGACTTCTTCTTGAATCACACATAACTTCAGTCTCACAGACTCTAAGGGGATTCCTTTCTGAGGATACCTTTAGTTGAACGTGCGGGCCTTCGTCTTTTGCCTCACCTCTGTTATTCAGAAGGACCTTCGAGTCACTTCCTCTCACTCTTGTTGAGCTCTGCTCCAAGTAGTATTACCGAACTCAGTCCTTAATTGGACTATCGACTTCTATCGAACTTGACTTAGTTGCACGTTGCACGATTGCCCGTGTGAGCATAACAAAGAGAAACAGTTTTCGAATTTAACAAGATAAAGAGAAAAAAACATTGACAATTTTTTTTTGGGTTACACAAAGAAGCGGACAACAGGAAATTGTCAATCATCACAACCAGACAATAACAAAACTCTTTTTTTTTATGTCACAGTTAGCAGCATAAGTACCTGTAGTGAGAAAAGGATAAGTAAATGAAAAAGTGTGACAGCAGCACAAGATGAACCTTTTGTCAGTCATTTTGTTCAAAATCAGTCAACGGCACTCAAATCAGTTTGAGCAGGAACAGAAACATTGAATGGGACATGGCAGCGGCGGAAAATGCGTGGAAATTTAGCAGTGTCATCCAACACAACAATGGGGACGCTGCCTTCAACCGCAAGTATGTTCCCAGTAAAAGAAATGATGCTATAGCACCTAGGAAGCCGAACAGATGAAGGCGGCCACATGGGATTGAGATCTATCACTCTGTGGACAGTGATACGAGATTGAGGGGTGAAATCTTGTATTATTTGCCATACAGTGACAATAAAAGTGTCAATGTCTGCTTCAATGGTGGAGACCACTCCTGTCACAGTCAGTCTAGGCAGACAACCCCCTGTAGTGAGGGGGTTGTCAGGTAACATGTAAACACAACAGATCTACATTACCAAGTTTGTAAAGAACATAGGCTGTAGCAGAAAATTTGGCAGTGTACATCTTTAATATTGCCCATCAGAGCAAACTCATCTGCACGATGAGCAGGGCTGGGTTCATGTACATGTGATTGGAATGCAACAACCTGCAATTGAGGGGTGTAAGTGGCGAAAAAAAACAGAAACATTGACGAGAAAACCTTTGCAAAAATGTCATAGGTACCATCAGGAACGTCATCAGTCTCCACTTCCTTAGTAAAACGAAGACTGCATAAGAAGTCTGGAGTGTCACATATGGCCGGAGAGCAGTGAACAATGGTGTCAAAAAAAATAGAAGTGGATGTGTGGCGAGGGTACTGAAGAACCACACGGGAGGAAAGGTAAGCAGTACCAGGACGTCTGATTGACATGGTAAACAGTAACAATAACAAAGCAGAAAAACAGGGACACACGATATAAAAACCCATCTTCGTGTGCATGGAACAGGGGAGGTACACATCAATGAAAAGAAAACTCCTGATTACGACACCAGAAAATGGGAATGGATTGATGGTGTTACGCCCTAGCAGGGGCGTTATGCAAAGGGTGGTTCAAAGGTTCAGAGTGTCTGTGAAGACACACACTAATAGATGAGCAAAGACATCTATTGTCTGTGATGCTACAACTCTAGTAGTGTCTAATAGATGTTATGCACAATGTGCACAACTGACTTAGTGACAGGACACCTAGTCCGAAGTGTAAGACACTTCTCTACGCCTAATCTTGGTGGCGAACTAAGTCAATCAGGTGTGGCATTGTTATAGTACAACTGCAAAGTCTTCGAAGGAGGGTTTGACTTGATTAGAGTCGAGAGAGATGGTTCACAAGATGAGGGAAGGGCTGTTCACACCAAAGGTACAAAGGCAAGGTTGCTAGATTGCAAACAAAGCCAAGTCTGGCTTCCTACAGTGTAAAGTACAAGTATATATAGTGCTCAAGTCACAAAGACGAACACACAAGGACAGACACATGTAAATGTTGTTATCTGGGGTTTTCTTATCTGAAGCACAAGACAATATGGAGTAAACCACATATAGAACAAAGGGGACACACCAATGGGGCAAGAAGATAACAGAACCGAAACAAAGGTAAGTAAAACATACATGTGAAAGGACTGAAGCGTCCAGATCATAACAGATGGCACCGATTACAGTGCAGAACAGATTCAAGGAAAGATCATGTGGAAGCAAAAGCCCTGTCAATTGCACGCCAAGCTAGGGAAAAAGGTGAAAGAAAAAAAAAGTTAGCGAAACTGACACAAGGACAAATAAAAAATGAGACAACAACAACCTATATAAAAAAGAAAAAGAATGCAACTTTTGATAACGAGCGATAATAAACTGCACAGAACATTAATGACAAGTAAGCAAATAGCCCAAAAAAAGGGGAGAGCAGATAACATAGGACAAAGCATCATCTGTCCGGTCAGCACACACTGCAACAGGGGGAAAAAAAAATTTGAGGAGAGATCATGTGATGGTGGGATCTGTTTAAAAAAAGGGGGTGAAGGAGAGTGCAACACACCGAGTAATATAATCTCCAACCACCTAATAAAAGAATGGACAGGTCAGGGGGGCCGAAATGGAAAAGAAAGAGGAGAAAAGAGATCGATGTGAGCACTTCCTTTTCACAGTTTATAGACCAACGAGAAGATTGTGTGTAGCCGAAAATCAGAAAATTGCGGACTCAAAAATTGGTACAGAAAAATAAGGCAAGAGGACAGACACCACAGAGCGGCATGGGTGGCAACACAGGTTTGGTGATAATTTGCACCAACAATTTCAATCAAATTAAATTGTTTCAGTAATGTACAGAAATATGGACAATTCTGTTTTACTTGCCCTGTACAACGTAGCAACATGGTATATATAACATGAAATAAAAGAGCAACTCATGTGTGATAACTCGAGACTATGGACAGATTAGGGGATGCGGATTAGGGGACACGAAACCGAAATGAATGAGGCAAGAGGAGATCTGGCAAGACAGCTTGCTTACAATTGCTTACAATCCACGGGCACATGTTACGATCCCCATACTCTTGATTGGTCCTGTTTGCGATTGGCAGAAATACCGACCTGGCATATGACCTTGGCAAGCAAGGTGTAACGCCACCACAGGGGCGTTAAGTACGACGTGTACTTCTAAGTCAACGGTCAAGGGTTCTGGTAGAGTGAGTCGGTTAGGACTCAGTTTGGGGATGAATAAGAGTCAAACTAGCTTTTGGAGCTTATCGACCTTAGTCAGAGAAGACGAAGCTCAGGCACGAAGGCGAGCAAGAGACTTAAGCGCAAAGGCAAGTCAAAGACGAGGTTCGCGAGTACTGATTGTGGTATTACACAAGAAGTCAGAACTACTGTACAAGCTAGGTAGTATGCGACTTATATACAAGTACACGGTGTTTGGTTATGCCAAACACATGGCGCAATCCTAGGATACAGGTCCTAGTGAGCTTATCGTACTATGAGTCATATTGAAAGTACTAGTAGTTTCCGCAGAGTCACGCGGGACTCTGACGTCGTCAGCGGATTCTAGAAGTCGTAAAACCTACCAATGGTACGATCATGGGGTAGGTGCAAGATAAGGGCCGAGACCTGAATCTGAATGGATCTTAATCGTAAACGAGTCACGAGTCAATCAATGAAATGGAAGTAACAGGAGGGAACGAGTCAAGTGATAGGAAAATGATAAGACCAAGAGTTTGTAACACAAGGTGATCATCGATTGGAATCAAAGGACGGAAACGAGAGCGCTCCTGGATACTGGAGCAACTGAAAACTTTATCCATTATCATCTAGCCATCAAGCTTCGGCTCAATCTACGGCGTCTGATCAACACTCGACCTTTATACAACGTGGATGGAACCCCTAATCAACAGGGGGCCATCACACATTATATCGACCTGTCTACACATGTTGGTTCTCACACATTGATCATGCATTACTTCGTCACCAATATCGGGGACCACGATATCATATTTGGCTATCCTTGGTTCGCGGGGCACCAGCCCAACATCAACTGGAGAGCTGGATGGATCGACATAACTCAACTCCCTATCATCCTGAGCACTGGGGCAACACCAGTAATGTACGCTAGAGCTACCGGTCAAACTACGGCCTCACACCTAGCTGAAGAAGCACATGATCAATACAAAGGCGGAACTTTGCCAATGCACTATTAGCAGTTCACCCATGTGTTTAGTAATGGAGCTGCCCAATGGCTTCCAGCACCACAACCCTGGGATCACGCTATCGAACTAAAGAAGGATGCTTCCTCCGCCATTCCTGAAAAAGTATATGGCTTAAGCCCAGAAGAACAGCACGCCCTCCAACAATTCATAGAAGAGCATCTGAAGAAAGGTTATATTCAACCTTCTAAAAGTCCCTATGCCGCTCCCGTCAGGAAAATGGAATGTTACTGGCAGTGCTGGCGGTACTAGCCGAGACTGGCAGCCCTCAGTTTTAGCAGGCGCCAGCCACCCCTAGTAATGACAGGTCATGACAGGTCATTTCCATTTTGCTGATGCCCTTCTTTTTCATCAAAAAGAAAGATGGCAAGCTTAGGCCGGTCCAAGATTATAGGCGCTTGAACGAGTGGATGATAAGGAATCAATACCTGCTTCCTCTGATTCCCGAAATGCTCCTACACACACAAAATTCATGTCTATTCACGAAGATGGACATTTGATGGGGTTACAACAACATCTGGATCAAGGGCGGCGACAAATGGAAAGCGGCTTTCCTTACTAACCTGGGACTCTATGAACCTTTGGTCATGTTCTTTGGACTCACTAATTCACCAGCCACCTTTCAAAGTCTCATGAATTATATTTTCACCCTAGAGATCGCCGAAGGATGGTTAACCATCTATATGGATGACATTCTGGTCCCCACTGAAGACGACGTACTGAGACACTGGCAGTGTGTGCAGCGGGTGTTGAAGAAATTACAGGAGTACGATCTCTTCTTGAAACCAGAAAAGTGCCAATTCGAGCAATGCAAAATCAAATTCCTAGGCATAATCCTAGAAGGGGGGAAGGTCCAGATGAATCCTACGAAAATCGAGGGTGTACACAAATGGATCACCCCTCGCAATGTCAAAGACATTCGCGGGTTCCTTGGATTCACCGGCTTCTACCGCTACTTTATCCCCAACTACTCACATGTAGCCTGCCCCCTCATCGACCTCACAAGAAAGGACGTACAGTTTCATTGGGGGCCATTGCAAGAGAATGCCTTCCGAACTCTGATAAGTGCTGTTTGCACAGACCCAGTATTGCGGCAACCAGATTATTCCAAAGCCTTCTTTGTCTCAACAGACGCGTCACTTACTGGTGTAGGGGCGGTCTTATCCCAGGAAGGGGAGGTGATCGATCAGAAGACTAAGAAGCCAAAGCAACATCCAGTAGCCTACTTCTCAGCCACCTTCACCCCCACAGAAAGGAACTACGACATCTATAAGAGGGAGTTGCTGGCAGTGCTCAAAGCCTTGGCTCAATGGCGTGTTCACCTTGCTGGATCCCTCCACCCTATCACCATTCTTACAGATCATGCCAATCTCTTGTATTGGAAAACGCCATGTAAGGTGAATCGGAGATTGGCTCAATGGTTTGGAGAACTGCAAGACTACAACCTACGCATCATACACGTCCCTGGCAAGACTCATACTACCGCCGACACACTGTCAAGACAAGGGAATACTGACACCACCCTTGACAATTCAGATGTCACAATAATTCCAGCAACGGCATTCATAAGAAGCACCAAGATCCAGAGATTGGAACAGCAAGTTCTTGCCACACAGCAAGCTCAAGAAGGAACGCTGTTGAAGCTCAATGACAAATATGAGCTTGCTCTCAGACCTCAAGATTATGCATGGGTTGACAGTATGTCATGTCTTATGGTACCACCGAACGACAGGCTTTATCGAACCATCGTTCGATACTTCCATGATGAAGTGGCGGCTGGACATCCGGGACAGGACGAGACTATCCGGAACATACATCAGCAATACTGGTGGCCTGGATCAACTACTTGGATAGCAAACTACGTGGCGGGGTGTCAACAATGCCAGCAAAAGAAGAACGTGACCCACTCTTCATGTACCCCGCTATACTGCATCCCCACCAATGAGGACTCCCTCCCTTTTAGCACCATCTCTCTAGATCTGATTACCCAACTCCCTCGATCCAAAGGGCACGATGCCATCCTTACTATCGTCGATCATGGGTGTTCCTGAGCTGCAGTCTTCCTACCATGCCGGACCACCATCACTGCTGAAGGAGTGGCTGACCTATACTATCAACACTTGTACCTCTGGTTTGGGCTTCCTCGCAAGATAATCTCTGACCAAGATCCACACTTCACTTCTCAATTTGCTCACTCCCTCTGTCGTCGCCTACAGATCACCCAAAACATATCTACAGCATTCCACCCTCAGACTGATGGTCTCACAGAGCGAATGAATCAGTGGGTAGAGCAATACTTGTGCTTAGTGGCTAGTGAAGCACAAGATGACTGGAGTCTATGGCTTCCCTTGGCTACAATAGTTCACAACAACCGCCTCAATAGCACTTTAGGGATTATCCCCAATGAAGCCTTATGGGGCAGCCGAGTGGAAGAATGAGGAGCCGACTTTTCACCGTCTAAAGTGCCAGCAGTAGAAGAGCGGATACAGTGGGGTCAAGAAGTGTGGAAGATAGCTACACAAGCCATCAATGCACTGGCAAATTCCGTCCCTCTAGCTTGGCATAAAGTCGGAGATCTGGTGTGATTAGAGGGCCAACACCTTCCTATCACCCTGAAAATGCAGAAGCTCAGCCCTAAAAGATACGGGCCATTTCAAATAGTGAAGCAGATCTCGCTGGTAGCTTTTCAACTGGAGTTGCCTCCAGCCTGGACTATCCACGACATCTTCCATTCAGGACTACTAACTCTGGTGAAGGTCACCAGCGAAAATGGACCATTAACAACCCCGCCTCTGCCCAACATAATCAATGGAGAAAAGGAATGGGAAGTTGAGAAGGTTCTAGGACACTGCTGGCATGGAAGAACTAAACAACTCCAATACCTACTGCAATGGAAAGGGGAAACAATGGCTGACATTTCCTGGGAGCCCACTCATACGGTCTTCGCTCCTCGTCTCATAAAGGAGTATCATCGCAAGCACCCCCTCCCAAGCAGCCTACAAAAACGAGCCTCTATCCATACTACAAATTCAACCCAACCAAGATGTCTTCCGACTCCTCTCATCTCATATACAACTTTGATCTCACTCGACCCCCTTCCCCTCGTACGCCGAGCGAACCACCCTTCGCACCGTCTTTGCCACTACAGGAAGGGCCAGTCAGAGCTCCTTCCCTTGAGTCTGAAGATCAGGAATTGTGAGCACAAGCCACCAGACACGTGGCCGCCCTCCAAATACTGGATCAGCCACAGAACGAGAACGTACAACCAGCAGCCATGCCCAAGGAGTTTCTCTCCCCAAGGACTGTTTACAATGCACTGTCAGCAGTGGGCGAGCAAGCCGACGCCGCCACTCTTTGCCAAATCACCATGGGGCTTGCAAGAGCCACCCAACACTTCCAGGACACCAGCGAACAAAGGGGGCAGGCCAACGCAGCCCTCCACGCAGCTCTCAACCAGATGCGGGCGTACGAAGGGAATCAAGAAGGTCGCCCACCTGCACCAACGCCTCCCGGTACACTGTTGGGGTTCGAGCGGAATTTCAGTCAATGCAAGGGCTTTATCATCCCCAGCAATCAAGGCAGGTTCGTACCCCCGCGATTCGTTCGTCACGGCCCATTGGACGGCTCCACAGCATCCGGCACGCTAGGAGGACGCGACAACCCCATCTATCAACATGAACTATTTGCCTATTCGCCCGCTGGTCCCTTCAACTCCGAAGCCGAACCCCTCCCGCAGTGGTTCACACGCGCTTTCTATAGCGACGGCGACGCTTACCGACATATCACCAGCGCCACTCGTGCCATGCGGGACTGGGGTCTCACTGCCGAGCTGGCCCACTTCCGAAGGCAGCATCTTGAAATTGTGCGCCTGGACGACCGAATCCAACTCTTGTGCGACGAGCGCGAGGGCGTGGAACGCCAGCGCAGGGAATCGCACTGGCAACTCGAAGATGCTCGAGCAGCGCAATGATTGGCCCATCTGGCGACGAGAATCGACGGCTATATCTCAGCTAGCCCTCACTCCACGCCTTGTCGGGTCAACCTTCGCGACTTACCCACTCAGCATGGGAACTGAAAGGGGGGTAATGTCACCACGTAGCCAGCAAGATGCCAGCAGAAGAGTAGGTTGACGGGCAAGATAAGGTGACGAGGCATACAATTGCCAACGCAGCAGACCACGTAGGTAGGAATCTTTGTGATATATAAGACGCATGTATAGTAGGAGTAGCACTATATAGAATCTCTTGCGTCCAAAGTCTCTACTTCGTGTGAAAGCCTGTAAAATCGGCTACGAAGACTCTCGCCCGTGACACCTGTACTGTATCACACGATCCGCAAGGCCTACAGGAGCTCGGCAACTCTCATATTATTAATTCTCGCTTGTCGGACATTCATTGACAATTGTCCTCGGTCCGAAGACCATCACGCATACCTCTGCTTCTGCTCAGGCCTCTACCCTCCCAAAAGTATACGCAGGACTCGAAGTTGTCTCACTGGTTCCCACCAGCTCTAGGCTTACGAGAACGTAGGATAACGTGCGGAGTGCCGTGCCGCGCGACATGCATGCAGGAGATCGCGTTGCAAATTTGAATTCAACAATATAACGGGTCTCCTTGAGGTCCAAGCAAAAACGGAGCGACCGTCTTGGCGCGACGGCGGTAGTAATTAGATAGAGGATGACGCAGCTCAGAGCGCGGCGAGTTAGAGCCCGTCCGTATTCAACATAGGACGAAATGGAAGTACGGAAGCACGTCTTCATGCCAAACCCGAAGGACTGTCTTAGTGAACTCGGGGAGACCCTTCCCATTACCTCTTCGTAGGGCACACCACCGAGAATGTGAGCGAACGGCATCTGGAGGCGTAGTATCGGCTCGTAATTGGCAGTTGGATTGAATGTTCCGCTGCTGCAAACACACAGAAGTATAGAATCCTGACCAAAACCTCAGCCCTCGAAGGAGAGAAATCAATGTTGATAACTAACCAAACATAAACAGTCAAAAAAAAGGATACAACGACGAGTGACGATAGCTTACCCTCAGTCTTCGACGTAGGAGAGAAACTGAGGAAAAGAACGAACATTGCACGCCAGTACTACTCTACATGTAAATACTTTGCGCCACGTGACGTACAGTGGTAGCGTCGGCTGCCAGTGCCAGCGCTGACTCTCATAGATCCCATGACGAGGCCCCGCTCTTTAGGTTCTCCGCCCAACGGCTGGAGAGACGCTCGGCATCGGGAGCGAGAGCCTCCAGACCAGATTTCCGTTTCGGTCCGCACGACTGGCTCTCGTTCAAATTGAATGTAATTTTGGACCCAAGCTCCCTTCTTCCCTTCGACGTTGTGTTTCACCGAAGCGCCTCTTGTCGGTCCTCAAGGGTCTTCTCAAGCTACTTGTCATCTTTTAATCGGCATAAAATGTGGCGCGAACACGTTCCTCGTACTGTCTTCCATGCCCCGACTAGTTTGTTCATCTGTCAACGGCCCAGCCCCATATTCTCTGCTTGTGCCCATCTTGGTCACGCGTCGTCCGTTCGGTCTAATCGATTAGACGTGCTTCCATTCCTTGTGGCCCCGAGTGGGCGGGGCATGATTACCGCTTTCTCTCTCTTGCTCTGCCGTCCTGCTTGTGTATCTGTGTGATTCTACCCCTCTAGTAGCGCCGAGTCGGACCTTTTTCATACTTTCTCGGACCTACGCTGTATGCTTGTTATCGAACCCATCGTATTAGTGATGTCGACATTTACGTCAAGCCAATAGTACGTAGGACTCGTGCAGTGAAGGTAGCGCTAATTTGTTTGCTGATTGTTCACACGTCACCGAGGAAGATCTACGCCAGGCCTCCGGGGCTCTTCGAATAACGTTTCTCTCTCAATGCTACCGACACTATCTGCGCTCGGCGCGGGCTGCTTACCGCGCCTGGGTTGTTGAGAGAAACAAAGCTAGCGGTACTCTTTGTATTCTAGTCTCGGATTCCTCTTCGACGGCCTCATTTAGCACTAGAAGCTGAAGCTGTGAGAACCCAGTCGGTCGGGAACCGGACTATCTCGAAGCGATGTACGTGGCTCCGGTCTGCTTCCCTGCCCAAACCCTCGAGGAGCGATTCCGAGAAACCGTGTTCCGAGTCCCCACGGCTCCAGGCAGATCATATTTCCCTTCCGTAACTATCCCATACGTTTTACGTAGTCATCCCGGCGGCAAGCTGCTTCGCAAGTGAGTGGCAAGATGTCTTTCAGTCTCCACTCAGTCTATACCATTGAACGAGTCGCTGTTTCTATGATCCTGACCTCCTTACCCCCCTCCATCGTACTGGTGGAGCGGCTACTGCACCCTTGCAGGTCTCTTCACACTTCGTCGAGGCAAGATAGATATACATGTTAAACCACCAGCAGACAAAACTACTCGAACCGGGAGTACCTAGGCTTACTCGCTGCTCTCGGATCCCCCTTCCTCTACTTTAACATTGTCGTCCAGCACTTGCTGCCAATCTCTTCTCTCTACACGGCGTACCCCTTCGTCAAAGAGGAGTCTTCGGATGGCAAGCGTGTTTGGTTTGATGTCGCCACACCCTGGTGCGAAAGTTCCTCTCATCGTCACTTCCCCGCTCGCCCATGTCACGTTATACGCAATCTGCTTCCGATTCTGATAGTCGACGAGTGAATTCGACAACCTGGTAAGTTCTATGCTTGTTCTCACCTCGATTTCTTCGATGAAGCCGTCCCCTATCACTGTGACGAGGCGCCAGCGCCCGTTTCCGCCTAGAGCCCATGCTATATCGCCGTCCTATACCGGAGTTAGTGGTCATTCAAAGTTACTCGGAAGGCGCTTACTTTGAAGACGTAATGCCATGGCTGGTTCGCCCAACCAGGCGTGCCACCTGGGATTATAATAGGGCCTTCGAGGAAATACGGCAGGGTAGGCGCGTCGGCGGATTCATTGGAACTGACGGAAGCTAACCCGTTTGTTCGGGCGGGGTCGCGTTTCCGTCTGAAGATGGCACCGATCAATGGCAGAGTAGTAGACTTGGGCATTATCGTCCACAGGTTCCGATTGCGCGAAATTTGTAGCTGGAGCCCGACTGTCTAGGACGTCCGAGCTTATATGTTATTTTCCGAACCACAAAGCTCCAGTGCTTGTTCGTCCACAGCGTAGCTTTGGTAGCTTGCCACACACTCGCTTTGTTGACCTCGCCAAAGCAGACAAAGGACACCACAACCACGTTCCCAAGCCACCTCCTATTCTCCCTCTTTGACCCGACGCCAATGGACCTCACCTCACACCGTACGAGCGACACGAGGCTGAAGACAAAGGACACAGTTCAATCATGTGGTGCGGCGGCTGATGGGTCACGTGATGCAGCAAATCGACTAGCCCAGTTTTTGCGATTAGCTCATTTGTAGAATCGAACGGAAGATAGCCATTACCCAAATGCTAATCCAGAACCGTCTCTTTTGAAGCAAAAGACGGCAACAAGAAGCCAAGATGAAAGGCGCGACTCCCGTGAAAACAAGACTCGTAGTACGTAATAACGGACAGAGGGTGGCCTATCCTGTCTCCCTGATTACTAGATCCAATTGTTTCGTTGCGCCATCTCTTGATTGACCACATGCTTTGACCCACCGGACCGCCTCCATTCCTTCCCATGGCATAAAATGGCAAGATGGCGTACTCATCGATGCCCATCGTGACTGCTCATCTTTCCATCGACCAGCTATGAGCTCTGCAGTTGATATCAATAACGCAGCCTTACCAACACTAGAAAGGCTCGGAGTGTCAACGCCTAAGGATGTGGATGCTGCTGTTGTGGCGCAGACTTGGTTCGGCGCCTTTTCTAACCACGTCCAGATTGGCGATGTGGATGGTATCCTCGGCCAACTGGTGGATGACGCTTTCTGGCGCGATATACTGGCACTCACTTGGGACTTTCGTACCTTCTATGGCAACGAAATCATTCAAAAATTCCTCAAAGATCGCCTCGCGATTTCAAAGCTCTCGGCACTACAGCTAGACGCGAGCAGCGCGGCTGTACAGCAGCCCTATCCGGACATAGTGTGGATTCAAGCGTTCTTCACATTTTCCACAGCAGTCGGCACCGGCTCTGGTATCCTTCGTCTGGTTCCAGTCCCAAGTGGCGAATGGAAAGCCCATACGATCTTCACGAGTCTTGAGGGACTTCGTGGCTGCCCGGAACTTACCGGCCCACTTCGGGAACAAGAACCGAAGCACGGAACATGGCCGGAACAACGCCTGCGGGAGCGGGAGTGCGAAGGACCAGATCAGCAACCCGTCGTTCTGGTCGTTGGCGGTGGGCAGTCAGGACTCGAGCTCGCTGCGCGACTCAAGTACCTCGGCGTGAAGACGCTGGTTATCGAGCGCGAGGCCCGTATCGGCCACCTGTGGCGAAAGCGATACGAGGCGCTCTGTCTGCATGACACCGTGTGTATGTCCGATACGTTTCTCTGCCGATCTTCTTTTTTTTGATTGGCGCGTCAGGGTACGACCACATGCCATATCTATCGTGAGCACCAACCCGTCACTTTAGTTCCGTCCCGTTCAGTCGATGATGGCTCAACTTGGGCACCATGCAGCTTCCCACCAACCTGGCCAGTCTTTGCGCCCGCCCCAAAAGTAAACGCCGCTGCTTCCCGCCCGTACACGCTGACGCCACGTGTGTAGATTGCGGATTGGCTCGAGAGTTATGCACACAACTTGGAATTAGATGTATGGACGTCCTCCAAAGTCACGCGTGCTTCGCAGGACCCCGAAACGAAGAAGTGGACGGTGGAGATCGAGCGCGAAAACTCAGAACCACGGACATTTGTCGTAAACCATCTCGTATTCGCTGTGGGCCTCGGTGGCGGCGCGCATAATATGCCGCAGATTCCCGGCGCGGTATGAGTTCGTAACTAAGATTATCGGTGCTGTCTAACACCAACCATATAGGAGGACTTCAAAGGAACAATATTACATGCCGGACACTACACAAAGGGAAAAGATTACGAAGGGAAAAAGGTGGTCGTGGTAGGCGCTGCCACATCCGGTAAGTTCTTATCGGCCTGAGGTGGATACACTTTCATTCTCAACGAAAACGATAGGTCACGACATAGCTAAGGACCTCCACGACCATGGTGTTGGTGCGTCACTTATTCCGTCTTCTATTTCCTGTCCTGGTGACCAGGGCTTCTTCAGATGTGACGATGTTCCAGCGTAGCTCTACCTATATCATGTCCGTCAAGCACGGCGTCACATCTGTCTTCGGAGGTTCGTTCCAAAACTTCTATGAGAGACACATGGGGATTGAAATTTTGCGGGAATAGGTTTATACTTCGAAGGCGGACCATCACCAGATGTCGCTGATCGGATTAACGCATCGTTCCCAAATTGTCTCCAGAAGCCTCTTCATCAACGTATTGTTGTGGACATCGCTGAGAAAGATAGGTTCGTTCATTAGTGGATTTAGAGTATTTCTCTAAAAGGACCCGTTTCAGAGAGACATTGGACGGACTCCGCCGAGTTGGTTTCCGCCTCAACACCGGTATAGATGGCTCGGGATTCATTTTACTCGCGTGGACAAAGGCCAGCGGGTACTACTTCGGTGCGACCGTCACGAACCACCTTCTTCGTCACAGAATCGTAAATACGAAACACAGACGTCGGCGCGAGCCAGTTGATCATAGACGGAAAGATTAAACTCAAGAACGACAGTCAGATATCTCGCTTTACAAAGAACGGGCTAGAGTTTACGGATGGAAGTACGCTCGACGCAGATACGGTGGTTTTCGCCACTGGGTAAGTTACTAGGTTTCATTCTATCCCCTTAACGATGCCTGACCCTGACCTGACCAACGAACGACGCCCAGATACGGTGACGCCCGGGATCCGCTGCGAAGCATTCTCGGACCCGAAGCTGGAGCACGCCTGAAGCCAATATGGGGACTGGACCCTGAGGGCGAAATTCGCAGCGCCTGGCGCGACCTGGGCATCCCACGGGCGTGGTACATGATGGGTAAGGTTTTTTTTTTTTGCTATGAAGGAATAACGGCTGAGTCCAGAGCAGGTAACTTTGCTTTGTGCAGGTTCCACTCGAAGCATCTCGCACTGCGTGCGTTCTCCCATTTCCCAACGCGTATTGTGTCGACACGTTTGCTAATGAAGGCGCTATATGTCCCACAGAAATCAAAGCGATCGAAGAAGGCCTGTTTGATGAAAAGAGGTACAGTCTGGAGACACCGTAACTTGGGAGTGAGAATGTCTCGGGTATCATCATGGCATGGCAAAAAGAATATCCCTCGAGTAGTTTGCACTTCTGTACGTTTGTCTCCCACGCGGACATATTGCGGGGATGAAGTTCCTAACTGGTTTCTGTGACCGCAAAAAGCTCTCACTCCCTGTTCCTCAATGAGCCCTAAATCTTTACAGTAGAACACCCTCGTGCCTAGCGTACTAAGTGTACCCTGCTTAGTAAGTAAGGGTCTCGTTATTCCTTCTTGACCAAACAGCCCCTGGCGATCGGGAGCTATGGTGGGAAGAGGCAGAAGGAAGGTATGTAATAGCGCTCATCAGCCTATCAACCCGACCAACCAACGAACAATCTGGAGAAAACCGTCCCTGAGCACACCATCAGAAGAACGACCTATGATTTTGTGCTCCTATTGGGTCGGATTCTGAATCGCCTGCGCAACAAATTCGTTGCCTCCGGTGCAACGTGGATGCGGAGCACACGATCGGAATAAGATGAGCGTGGCACCCAAAAGCACAAGTGCAATCAGCCTCTTTCCTACCACCGGTGCCCTCACTAACATCGTGCTCCTGCGTTGTAACCCCGGGTAGATTTGGCTTCGAAGCCGAACCCGACGGCGTGTCATCCCGCCACATTGACGGACAGGAAGCACGAACAACGGTGACCTGAGCCCGTGTGCCAGGAGGGAAAACACAGTCCGGTAAGGAGGTCGGTCCGACAGTACAGTACTGGAGTGGCATGAGTGCGCCCTACACTCATCGGTACACGTTGCGTTGAAAGCATCGACAACTAAGATCCCTTGACAGTCGGACGTCCCTTTGGCTAAATAGATCGAGTAGTCTTTCGAAGCTGCGAACCTCGAATTTCGAATTTGATTCATAAAAAAAAACCCCGATGGCTCGGGATTGAGATGCTACAAAGGGAACTCAGCACGCCAACCGCGCTTTCATTGGAACACTTTGCCACCTTCCAATAAGGTTTCGCTTGGGGGGCCTGTCGGCGGCGTCGCATGCATGCATGCAACAATTCAATGATTTCATGATACGACAAGGCCGAGCACCTGACCCAAGACTTGGCCGCCGGTCGGAATTTCGGCCTTCGGCAAAAACGTAAGCAGAGGGATCTCTCACGCCCCCTCAGCTCTCCCTGTTTTTTACACAGTAAACTAACTCTGGCCGCGAAAACTATTCGTTCACCCTCGGAGGCTTCTCGCGTTTGCGTTGAAATGACTCCTAGTGTGGTCCCGGATACCCCAATTAGTGCCTGGGGATCCCCACAGTGCGATAGGGGAGGAGGCGCTGATGGTCGATCCCACAAGCTGTGTCTTTGTTCTTCATTGAACTACAATTCTGACAGGAACACGTCACTGTGTGATTCTCGCCAGATCAAGACTGAGCCACCCCCACCCACGAACATGTCCGCGAGCCCAGAATACGTAGAAGTCTTGGGGGGTCATATTCCCAGAACGATTGGTATCGAGCTATCTTTTCCTAATCATCGCGTGAGTTCGTTATCTTTCCCCCCCTCGGTGCTCTGGCTCTTACGAATATGTGAAATAGCGAAGAATGCCGTTAGCGTCATCATTGCGTCCATGGTATTGAATGAATGGCCTCTGGTCCTTGATAGGTACAGACGAGACCGTCTGGGAACGTCGTGACACATACATAACCAATCATTTCGTTTACCGGCGTCCCCACAACTACAGATTATCACGAGACGTCGCTGACCATGCCAACATATTACAACTTCCTTCTATGTCGTATCACCTGTCCAATGGACATGGTTTTATCTCCCCCTTACAACTCTGCAGTCAGCGGCAATCACTACCGCCTACGCGATATCGGGGCTGCCCACGCTCAGACCTACATTTCTGGGTTGACATTGCGGCCACAGCGGAATGCTTGAATGGCATCTGTTCGTGCCACCTTCGCGCTTATTTGCCGCAAGCGACAACTATGTACACTCCCGATAAGTTCAAAGGATGGCACTTTTATGGGTAAAATCAAATGAAATATAAACGGACGCACTAACCTGTAAATGGCGACTAGATTACGCCAGGACTTTGGACGCCTTACCCCTGGCTGTGTACCTAGTACCTACTTCCGGAACGATGGGGGGGGGAAAAAAAGAAAATAAATAAATCCGTATATTCGTGTACGTAAGACTGTTACCTGACCCCCAATGAGTGTGAGAAGGGGCTTGGAGATTGACAGAAACAGAAGGGGGCAAGTCGGAACACGATACACGGTACTGGGAAATTCTCGAGCACGTTGTGAAGTGGGTCGGTTTCCGCGAAAGAGTGTCATCGCAACCCGTACATTGCCAGTCCCTTCCCTCTTGAGAAAATGCTTAAATGTCCGTCAGAAGGATTCTCATCAATGATGATTATTATTATTATTATTTTGGTGTCGCGCCATCTCTGCGGAGGAGCCAAATATTACCGCGAATATTTCCAGAAACTGGAGAGTGTTTCAGCCGAGCAATTCGTACGTTCATAGAACAAGGGCTTACCGTATATGGGAAGCAGACGCTCCCCCGGAAATGACAGCTACGATGGGCGGTGGACGCTTGCCCTTAACTTGGGACCTGTCAGATCTAGGTCACCGGTCAAATTTGAATGAACGAGCGCTAACGTACCCTATACTACAGTATACGCAATTCAACGACCCCGTGCCTTATCCTCTCTCCAGATCTACAACACCCTCCCTATAAGTAATGTCGGTTCGCGCGACTCTGAATTTCCGTCGTCCCCCAGCAACAGCAGTAGTGGCATAGCCCCAACGCCAAAGCTTAACAGACACACGAAAATGGCCATCTCTTTCTCGCTCTCCGAGGTCGTCGCGCTCGCCGTCGAGTCGTTCTGCTATGGTGCGTTTTTTCCTCGTTGAGGCCAGTTGTCTCCCCCCCCGCCCCACTCCGTGGCTTAGAGAGCGCTGTTGGCAGGCATCTACTTTGCTCTCTTTGGGTCGTCTGTCAAAGTGCTCTTCAGTAAGCGCAAGACGATCTCCGGCGCGATGCCACTGCTTGGGCTCGCAGGCGCTTTCGCCGTTCTTATTACATGGGTACAGACGTCCTGCCACCAGCTCATTTCCGGGCGTCTTTGCTGATTTGACACATTGTTGTCCTTTGCTTTCTTTTGACAGCACGTCATTACGGATGCAGTCAGAATGGTTTACGCCTTCAAGAACAGTCAGGTCCCCATTGGTGGTGACCTCTACTTCGCCAACGTTGCCTCGGCACTCAGCTTGATCAAGACCTCCCTCTACTTAGTCATTACGATTCTCTTCGACGGCTTCATTGTGAGTTTTTCACAAAAAGCTTTGCGTGCTCTCTCATGGCATTACTGACCTCGGGGACTTATGTAGCTGCACCGCTGCTGGATCATCTGGGATCGCAGCCTAGTTGTGATTCTGCTCCCGTTCCTGATTTTCCTTGCTGATATTGGTCGGTGGTGCCTTGTTACACGGTGCCGCTGGACGTTCTCGCTGATTAACGTATGCAGGAACTGGTATCGCGGCCGTCGAGGGCCTCTCCGGGCTTACCAGGGGCGACTCGGTCTTCATTGCGAAGCAGGAGAAGATCAGCAAGTCTTTCTTCAGTTCGACCGTCGCCGTCAATGGACTCTGCTC
The DNA here is from genome assembly GCA_025769895.1 of Lactarius psammicola. Lineage (NCBI taxonomy): Eukaryota > Fungi > Basidiomycota > Agaricomycetes > Russulales > Russulaceae > Lactarius > Lactarius psammicola. The sequence continues at coordinate 24,199 of WTXK01000632.1, forward strand.
GCGTTCGTCCTTTCTCCTCGTCGCGCCCCCTCCTCCCCCCCCCTCCCCATTTCGCGCGTTTGACTGACCT
>WTXK01000633.1:0-24252 GCA_025769895.1 Lactarius psammicola
CATAAATCGGAAGCGCAGCGTGCGCCGAGGGCCGAATTCGCGAGGGTGGGAGAGTTGGAACTGCCCCGCGGCACGGACAAAGAGGGTGACGATGGAGGGTGCGAGGAGGAGGAAGGATAAGACATGAAGTTGGTAGAGCAGCGCATCGAGCTGCGGACCAGGCCAGGGTCAGTGTCGTTTCAATTCGAGGAAGGTCATGCTCACAGAATCGACGATGTGCTGCCGCTGGGGTAGCATATCGAATGTGCATGGCATTATGTCGACTGAGCATCACATGTATGAGCCTGAGGCGGATTTTTGTCTGCGTTTACAGCAGACAGAAACGTCCGAAGGACGAATTGTGAGTAAACCTGTGCACCGGCGCTTCTATCCGACCGCTCGCCACTTACAGTTCAGACAAACATTTATTCCCAAGTTTTTAATACAACAACAAAAATATGCCCCTATGCCCATCACAGCACACCGACTTGCTCTCCATGCACCGCTTCTGGGATCTTCTCCGGAGCGCCAACTCTTGTGGTGGTGGTGGCTCCACAACATGATCATTGATCATATATTTATATCCATGCTCCTCCTGTTCGTCATCCTTGTACCCGTCATCGTAGTCCAGATCCCCATGGTACTTCGAGCCGGGAAGCCCCGCGCTAGGCGGGTCATACAACCCCATGGGCGTCACTCCCTCGAAATCTGCGCTGGCGAGCGAGTACGCGGAGGGCCCGCGCTCATGGCCATGGCCCTCGGCAGGCGGGGTAGTAATACGGGCTGTACAATTTCGTGCCGCTCGCGTCGTCGTAGCGCACGAAGCCGGGGATGAGCCGCCCTCCGCCGCTCCCCGACTCGCCACGCATATGTCTAGGCATGCGTGCCTCGCGTTTTTCGCCACGCACTTGGTAGACGTAGCGCGTTGCTACAATTGCCCCATCTTAATTTCAATGATGAGTAGGGTTCAAGTTGTCGCTAGATGTGAACGGACTCACAGAGCTCAACGATGAGGATGACAGATGCGAGGGCAGCATAAATGCCGCGGATGGTGTCGAAGAGCGACGAGCACTGGTCTTGTGCTTGTGAGTTGCTGATCGCGTGCTGGCACAGGACAGCGGTGTCCTTGCGCGTAGCGTGTAGGATGACGAAGAGGAGGTACCCAGCTACGCCGAGGTTGACTAGGAAGTGGACGTACAGCCCGATGGCATACGCGGTCACGAAAGTTTGCTTGCGCACGATCGCACCAATGAGGCTGGACACGGTGAAAGCAAGTGGGGCTTGGGTCAGTGGCCAACGGCCGAGGATACGTATGCCCGGTACGTACCCGACGGACGAAATGAGGAAGAAGAGCGTCTCGATGATCGCACCACCAATAAAGGCCCCGCGCTCCTTGCTCGTGAGCCCGTCCGCAGCTTGGGATATATACACTGTCACTCTCCGGGAAGGTTGAAAAATAAAAAGAGAACACATACTGGCGACTTCAAACCAAAGAATGACGGATAACACCCCAGCAAGTATGAACCCGAGTAGAGCCATGATAATCACACAAATGCGAACAGGAAGACAACAGCAGAACCGGGGATGCTGGAATATCCAGTAGGTAATACCGCGGCCCATGATATCTTGGGTGGTCTCGGAGGTTTGTTGTTGGCGTGGGGATTGATGGTGAGGGGAGCTGAATGGGTAGGTTTTTTGACACATTTCGTGTTGCTTCGCGCACAGGCGCGGGGCAGTGTTCACGCGTGAACACAATACAATACAATACAACACTTCTGATTTTTGCAAATACCCCTAAATATCGCATTCAAGTGGAAAGGATTATTACCTTGCTACCATCACACGATGTGTTTAGGACCCCAACATTCCCTTAACTTAGGTAGCATGTTTAAATACTGACGCGGCAGCGTTCTTTCTGGGGCATGCGTCGTGGGTACGATATTGGTGCAGATTCCACGCTCCCGATCATTACAGGTGTAGAGTAGGCATGAAGAAACATAAAGGAGTATGACAGGACTCGTGCAGAGACGGACGTCAAGCCTTCGCACCCTATGCCAAGAATGGATGAACACCTGCAAGTCACACACTTGACTGGCTTACACATACCACCACGGGAATCCCGAAGCGCTCTGCGCGCTTCCGCCGGCGCTCCTGCTCCTCTGCATCGACCTCCTCGACGGCGGTGCGTCGCTTCTTGCCACCAGCAGCAGGGGCAGGGGTAGGAGCGGCCCCTGTCTGCTGCTCTGGCTTGCCCGTGCCGAAGCGCTGTGTGCGCGCCTTGAGCTTTTCAGGGTCCTGCGACCGCCAACGTGTTACCAAACGTCTCTGCGTTGGAGAGGAAAAACAACTTACGACGTCGGCACCGGCGACTGCTGATTTAGGCGTCGTCTGCGCGGACGCGGTTTTTGGCCGACTTTGGCTTGGCAGGTTCAACAAGCGCAATGCCAAAGCGGGCTGCGCGTGCTTTGCGCTTCTCCAGCTCCTCATCTACTGCTGTGGCAGCCGCAGCCGCAGCCGCGGGTGCTGGGGCCTGGGCTGTCTCGTCCGCAACAGGGGTGAGTTTAGTGGGGGACGCCTTTGGCTGAGAATTTGCCTAGACGAAATCAGTAGGGTCCGACGGAGGGGGGTGGAAGCATCGTCCTTACTGGAGCTGGCGTGGGTGGAGGCTTGGCCGGCGAATTCGATTTGGTGCACGTTGGGGAGGCGAGGGGCGCAGGGATAGCTTTTGAGGAGTCTCCTAGTGTCCAGTCAACACTGTGGGACATATTAGAAAGGATCGGGAAAGAGGAGGATAACCGCGTACTCCTCTGGGGAGGCAAGCTAAAGGGGAATATAAACAAGACGCGTGGTAGATACGCGCGTTTAACTCACCATGTCGTCGTTCACTGGCGGTACCGTAGATTTGGGAGGAGGAGGGGGGTTGCCATTTGGCTGGTACTTGGCATTGTACGCGTCTATGGCAGGTTGACTGGCAAGGATTTTTGCAATGAGGTCAGCTTTTGTTGATCGAGTGGTAGTGGAGACATTTGCGCGGGTGCAAATGTCCCTTAGATCGGCGACTTTGAGAGATTTGCTGTGAAAGGGTTAAGAGGTGGCGACAAGAGAGGAGAGAGTGACACACAGCTTTGCTTCCATAGCAGTGCAAAGAAACCAATTGGAGTGGCCAGAGCTGCAACGTCTGAGTCTCCGTCCACGTGATCGTAGGAAAGAAAGACCTAAAATGGAAAGTGTTTCTGGAAGGTGGCTCGCTACCTTGGTTAGTTACGGAGAGTCGAGTCAAGAGGACAGAGCTGTGTAAATAGCACCCGCGCACTACCCGCGCTCGCTCTAACCAATCGTCAATGGAGGGCAATATCGATCATTTATTTCATTCCGCCTATCCGATTCCTCAACAACACCAGCCATTTCCAGACTCTCACACCGTCGTCCAGGACCAGTTCCATCGTACGTTCCTCTCATCCCCAATCTTTCCTGCCTTCCCACTCACCTATCAGACCGAACAGCGCCTCACCTCTACAACTTCTATAATCGTCCCCCTCCTTCCACAAATGACCATCCACCCTCCCCACCCCGCAGCGAACCCCAAGCTTCCTTTCCCCAAGACCCAGCCCCACCTCCCCAGGCGCTTCAGCCCAGCCCACCTATCGACGACGAACCCCTCTACGTGAACGCAAAACAGTACTACCGTATCCTCAAGCGTCGCGTCGCTCGTGCACGGATTGAGGAGGTCCATCGCCTCTCCCAAAAGCGCAAGGTACGTCGCTATTTATTCAATGCTCCCTTTCGCGTCTCATATCTCTTGATTGCGCACTCGTCCTGTTATAACAGCCGTACCTCCATGAATCACGCCACAAGCACGCAATGCGTCGCCCGCGGGGCCCAGGTGGCCGTTTCCTCACCGCGGAGGAAATAGCCGCTCAGAAGGCTTCTGCCCCCGATGCTGACGCGTCGCGCGACGACGACGACGAACACGATGATGCCGGTGACTCGCCCAACTATATGGCTATTGACTCGGAACAGTCTCCCCTCACACCTACCCCACCTCGTCTGTCGATCCCTCAACCTCTGACGCAGTCCCAACCTCCGACTCCTGCCCCTACACTCGCGCCTGCACCATCACCGCAACAGCAACAGCAGCAGCAACAGCAACAGCAGCAACAGCAACAGCAACAGCAACAGCAACAGCAACAGCAACAGCAACAGCAACAGCAGCAACAGCAGCAGCAGCAGCAGCAGCAGCAGCAGCAGCAACAGCAACAGCAAACCGTCACCCAGTTCCAGGTCAACCACAGACCCAACCCCGTGAATCTTGTCAACATGCCTTATCACCACCCCATACAGTCGCAGCAGCCACAGTCTTCGCCGTCACCCACTCTCTACCAAGACATGCGCGTCCACCCTCGCTCGCACCCACACCCGCACCCGCATCCACATCCGCACCCTCCGACCACGACTCCCACCCCGACCCAGCAGCCACACTCACACGGCGGGCTGCGCGGTTTCCACGCCCCCGCGGCGCCGCCCACGTCCGCGCCGCTGAACCCCCAGATCGCCGCCGTGCACTCAGCAGCGAGCCCCGCGCCAGGCGTGCTACGTTCCCCATTCAACGTAATGCAGATGCACCACGTACCCCACCCGCATGCACACGCGCGCCACCATCACACACGGCTCAACATCGCCGAGGGGCTCTACGGCCCCGACGCCGGCTCGCAGCCCGGGAGGTCGTAGTGCCCCCTTCCTTTGCCTCTTATCGCTGCCGCGGGCCACTGTGCTGGTATCCGCTTTCCCGCGGCCAAACGTTTTGGGACCAGTTATCGGGCTACTGACGTTCGGGGTTCATACGATGCGCGGTCGGTCACATTTATTTTTTTCCCCCTGCCTGCTGGTGATTGGTAGATGTTGGGCCAGTAGAAAAACATAAAATACCTATTATTTACCAAAAATTCCCTTCGTCGTCGCTTGTTAACTTTGGGGCTTTGAACCTATTTATGTTTTTTTCCGCGTTTTTTCTCCCGTGGCCGATAGATCTTTGTTGACTGAATAGAAGGAATCAGGATTCGAAAGCGTCATCGTTTACAGTAACAGCTCATTCGGGCACGGCAGTAACAGTCTGGGTTTTGGTGCTTATTGCCGCCAAGCTCCATTCGTACATGTGCTTCTTTCGCTGAGCCGACCCCTACTAAAGGCGGCAACACGACCTTAGACATCAGAGATTGTGCAGGAATAACACTTAAACGGCGAATACGGTATTAAATATAAAAAGTCATGAGGAACGGGGGAAAGACGTGACGCAGTGGGGGGAAGTGCTTATCAAAAGAAATGTGTCACTGCTCCACGTCCATCGCCTCGTCCGACGATCCGAGCCCATGGAAGAAGTTCGCCCGCTCAAGCGGTGGTAGCGATGGGGGCAACGACGGCAGCAAAGGCGCGAGCGGCGAAGACAGCAGCCTTGCTAGTAGCATCCGCGGAACGTCGGCGGGCGCCGCGGGCGCCGGGCCCCCGCGCAACAGCGCCTGCAGCACTGCATGCGGCAGCTTCGGTGCGTCGTCCACGTCATCGGCGTCTTCTCCGTCGTCGTCCGACGATGCATCCAAGTCGGTAACGACGATCCCTGTATTGCTGCGTCAGTAGGGGCCCAAAAAAAGGAGGATACACGCACGCACGGTCTTTCTCGGGCTCGTACCATGACGAAGAGCGCATTTTAACGTCCTCGATCACGTCGGCGCCGCTACCCCTCGTAACAAAGCATGCAGACGCGGGGGCCGCAGGTGCAGACGCAGCAGACAACACGGGTGCTGTCGTCGTTGCAAAGGCGAGGGGAGGGTCGAGGTTTGTCGGCGCTGAGATCTGTTGGAAGCCAGGAGCGACCGTGATCGCTGCTGGCAAGGAAGCAGAGGAGGCGGCGGGGATGTCGAGCCACTGCGAAAAGCCAAAGTCGGGAACACCAGGGGCGGGAAGAGGGGCAGGCAAACGGGTTGCCAACTCGGGCGCACCCGGCGCAGGCATCGCTGTATCTTGCGTGGGACGGCTCGGTGGGGTGAGCGAGAGGCGCTCGATCCCGTGCTCGAGCGCCATGCACCGCTGCCTTTTGGTGACGACATCTTCCTCCTCGGTCGGTGACTGTGGGCATGACGGCGGCAGCTTACGCTTCTTCGGACTCGTGTGCTCTGGTGTGAGTGTGGTGCGGCGTTGTCGCTTTACGCGCGAGTCGGGATCATATTCGTCCACAGGTGAAGGTGACTCTGAGTGAAGTAACATGGAAGGTGATTTACGCTTCAAAGTGCTTGGTTTAAACCAGGGATGCAGCTGCGCGGGCTGTGCCCAGTAGCAAGACCGTGACACCATGAGACCAGGCGTACCGAGAGTGTGCACCAGAGTCAACTTGGTTTATTTAGTATTTATTTATGTTCAGTCCCGGTTAAACCGGACCGAGACTAAATTTCGAGAAAGTTCGCCACAATTCCGCTTGTGTGGGACCGTGCCTTTACAGTACATTCGGTCGTGTATGCATAGGTTTTGAAAAAGTTATATAGCACAGTCATATCGGAGACGGCAGGTGCGTATCCGTACTTCCGGCATAAACAGTTGCTTTACCCACGCTTCTTTGTCACACAGACTCGGACGATTCAAGAACCGGGGGATCTTGAATTGCATTGGGTTCTGGATGGTCGTCGTGAATCACTCCAGTTCGTCCAGGTTAGATCGCCCGCTCTGGACACTCGGTAAAAAAAAAAAGTCACCTCTTCGACAAGCTCGAGCAAGAGCTCGAGGAGTAACACACCGCTTGGTGAGGTCGACATCTGTGTTGACGGGATTCAGGGACTCAGGAAGACACGTGACATCATGGCAGAGTAGCTATCTGTGAAAGGAAAGCAATCAAATGAGTGTTTTGTCTACCAGAGATCTGCACTACTTACACGTCAGCGTATGCAGTGACAAGGTTATGACACCGACAGTGTGATAAGACATTGTCTTATGTGTCATAAGTTCGAATCTCGAGACCAGCGATGGAATAATCGATTGAGAATGAGCGTCCAAGAGGTGGCCAACAGCACAGCAGTTCTACATGCGGGAAGGCTCGGGAAAATGACAAGGTGTGGGTCGATAAAGGCTGTGTCCTTGTTCACCTTATGAGGAGTGCCAAACAATACGTGCCATTCCCGAAGAATAGGCGTAAGACTCTGAATTTACACGTAAAGGTGATTCCATGGCGGCGCAGCCTCTCCGAAAACGTCTATTTGCCCGAGGATTAGGCGCGGAAGTGGTGCACGAGCCTTTCCAGCAAAGCAATGAGAAGGGGTGTTTTATTTATCAGGGATTTGCACTGCTTACATGTCAGTATATACAGAGGGAAGGGCATGGCACTGACTGTGTGATAAGAAATTAGTACTCTATGTATCATAGGCTCGAATCTCGAGACCAGCGATGGGATGGTCGATTGGGAACGTACTATGTAAGGAGGTGGCCAACACACCAGCAATTAAACATCCAGGGAGGTTCGGAGAAATGTCAAAGCATGCGTCGGTAGAGGTTGTGTCCTTGTTCATCTTGAAAGGAGTGACAAGTACTATGTGCTATTCCTGAAGAGCGGGGCGTGGCGTTCCAATAAGACATGTAGGGAGTATTCCCCGACGGCACAGTTCCCCCAAGAAAGTATATTTTCCCGAGATTCCAGTGAGAGTGTACGAGTGCAGAGCGCCATATTTCGAGGCCGGGTGGTCCGGTGACCTCGAGGATTAGGTGCCAGTGGGAAAGGGTGCGCAAGTCCTCATAAAACACCGGCACGCCCAATCAACGTCAACAAGGAGTACAGTGCCAGAGATTTGCATTTCGTATACGTCGGCATTCAAAGAACAGGCAGACAAGGTACCCCTAGGTCACGACGATGAAGCAAGCGCTACTGTCCTACCTTATCGGGAGTACAAATGTGCATTTCCCACCCACTTTGATACTGCGAAGTGTTATCAACAACTTGAACACCTTCGATCCTACGGCAACCACACGCGCCAGGAGATGGCACCGATCACATGGAAAGGAGCTGCCTTATGTAGTTGCCATCGTCGGCGTTTGGAGACATCGCACGTACAGTAGACAGTGTTTTAGGGCAAGACCAATTCCTATGTGAAACTCAACAGCAGGCAATTCGCGGCCTCATGTACACCTCGGAAGATTCGGGGCGTCGACCAGGGCGTCAAGGCGTCAAGGTGGCAACATTCACCAATCCATGCACACGCACCCACAATGTAATATTGATTAGTCAGATTTTTGCAAAAGCATTGTAGTGAGAAATGCCCAGGGACATTGGCAGTAACCGCTGAACATTCACTTTCCACCAAGTTAGGCTAGGCCCGCTACCCCCCAGAGTCCAGATCCGCCGAACTACGAGCGCTATTTTTCTCATCCCATGTGCATTCTTGGACTGAGAACCGTGCCTTTAACATCACAGGTCCAAAGCTACCTCTCCAGATCTGCCGGACTGAGGGCCCTATTTGACTCATCTCCCATCCCCACGTTCATTTTTGGATTGGGAGCTGTGCCTTTAACATCACAGGTTCAAAAAGTGCCCCACATGAGGCTTTCGATAGTAGCTTATCATAACTTCGTGGTTCTTCTTGCCAATCACCTGGATGCACCTGGACACTGGCGCTCACTCGTCCATACCCTCGTCCAACCGTAAGGTGGATGTGTATATAACCGGCCTGAATTACCTTGAGCGACAACCTCAGCGCTGTTCTTGTCTCTTGATTTTCTTTCTGACTCGCGCTCTCAGGCCTCCCTGTCGACATTATGAACCACCCTGTGCACGGCCACCTCCACCACCACACACCCGGTGAAAATCACCTTTTAAACTCCTTCTGCCAGTGCTCGGCGTCGCACCAGGTCAGTCGAAATTTCTTTGGTTGTGTGTGTATCACTTGATAATTCATTCGTTTTAACCCTGATAGCCTGTTGAGCAATGGGCCAGCACTGGGAGTCTTGTCTACACCCAGCCAAAGCCTAACTTTCCCGCATCGTCCTCCCCTATCCAGAGCGCCATCACGCCACTCGTCACTACCACAAGGAATCGCTGGCAATGCCCCATGTGCCCGGAATCGTTCCCCCGTCGGCAGGAGCGGGACAGACACGAACTGACACATGTCCCGTATTTCATGCACTGCCCACTTCCGCATTGCGCGTGGAGGGGAAATCGTGCCGACCTATTCAAGAAGCACTGGCGACAAGAGGACCACCGCAGTTACCACGAACATTATGGTCGCACTCCTGAACGGAGCCAAATATTGACATTCGACCCATGGGTGATCTTGAATCAGATCATCAATGGCGCTATTTCCCTCCATGAGGGGGGAATCCAGGCGATTGTTTTAGTTCAAGTGAAGGCTTATGAACTGCAAAAGCTGAGTATGTGGACGGATCCGTGGGGCCGAAATAAGAGGCACTCGATAGGGCGGGCTCAAGGACGGGCTCAGGCTCGATGGTGATTCAGAAAGTATATCTATTCCTTTCCGCGTCTTCGGCGCCATACGTTCCCGCTTTTCCGTAAATCATGAAAGTTGCGATTCAATTATGATCTCGTATGCTGTGTTGTGATACGATTCCATACTACCCCTTACCCCTCCTTCGGCCACCACCAATCATCTGGATATCTCGCTCATCTCTGCCTCAATTGCTACCAGATTAGAGATATGATGATCGGCTATCAATAAAGATGGATGTGTCTTTTGCTGACACAGACTTTCAATATTTGGCTGCATCCAAGCATGATGGGTTGCGCGTGTGGTGAAACATTAATCGGAGATCCGGTGGGGGAAAGTTGCGCAGAACCTAACTACCGGGTAGGCGATAACCAGGGTGTAGCCGTTTTGCGGCGGCAGGCGCTCTATGTGGTACGGCAAGGGAATTCCAATGTCTCACCCTTTCAAATAGAGTGATTGTGTTGATTTCAAAAGAAACAAGGAAGTCAGAGCAAGACAGGAACGGAATAACCATGGAAGTCCTACTTCTCCGATAACATGTGGTTGGTGGTCTAATACGGGTAGCGGGAGGACTCTCGTAAGATGTGCGCTAGTGAGCATGGAAGTCGGAAGTACTACGGCGCGGCCAATTGTTTTTGTTCCGAAATTTGGGCACAGAGAAAATTCCAACGAAAGCTGATCCAACTTGGGCGTCTGCAACGTCAGGACGCGAACCTCATTGGACAACGAAAGCGGGATGGCGTAACGTGCGGACGCAGGGGAGGGTGACGATGTTGTGATGGGTTCGAGAAGTGCTCGGAAAGCACACTTGCAAGCGTCACCTAGTCACCGCTTGCATATGAGTTAAGGGAGCCCTCCTGCACTTCCGAGTCGCGGAGTTATTGTTTGAGTGCGCTGTAGTCGTCAATGTCCGTAGCTACTTAGAGCGCACTCTGCTAGATGCAGTGTTGATGGAAGATATTGGAAGACCGCTTCTCGACCCTGGCACAGGTATTACTTCTTGGTAAGATGACCCCTGGACTCCACTGCATCTTGCGGTCACAAACGGACACGTTGAAGCTGTTCGCACCCTGCTTCAGCACAACGCGAACGTCAGTTCCCGTGACACTAAGGGAGTCATTGCATCGGGTATCAAAACCATACTCAGACCGCGATCAGTTGGATATTCGTGCGGTTATTCCTGGAGCACGGCGTGGATGGGCATTGGATCTGCGAAATGATTCATCTTGCGTATTATTAAACGTAGATAAAGGCCTTCTTTCACCCAGCGAGAACCATTTGGGGCTGGGATCAGACCAAGCCAGAGGCCGTGTCGGGTTACCTCAGCCCCAGGCTGTTGGGATCATGGTTGCGCGCATCTTGGAGCGCGGAAGATGGACGGAAGTAGTCGAGGCAAGAAAGCTTCGGCCCACCATGAGCTCCGTCCGAGTCAACCGCCTCTACAAGACTTGTACGGTGGGGTAAGTCACGGCGCACCTCGCTGGCGGCCGGGTAATGACAAGGGCCGGGCAGCTTGTTAGGGGAAGGAGGGGGGGGGGGGTTGTCAGTTTTCGGCGTCCAAATTCTTTCGTCCATGCGTACTGGTAGTGCGGTGCTCGTCGATCGTCAGCGCTGTACATTGGACGTTTGATCTTATCTTATCTCCAGGTCTCGATCGTTATCACGCCGTGAGCGCTTGAGCGCTTGATTGAGTGCCCATCATACATGTTGATCACCGGCCCCCGGAAAGTCACGGTCTCGTTTTTTTACTGTCCATCTATCTAAGGCTGTAGCGTCCTTCAGCTCGTTTACCTTACTCTATTAGTGATCACTTCGATCACTCCCGGCCTGGCATTAAGTACTGCCCCGGTTTATAAATAGTTAAAACAAAAAACTTCACGAGGCTGTGCGCTGCGACCGGTCAATGGCTGGGCATGATGTAGACCCCTCCCCATCCTCCGCCCCAAGTCGACACTTTCCCCAAGCCTTCTCCTAGCTGCCAGCACAATGTCTTCGACATTCCGCATGACCGCAATGTCACCCTCAAGCTCTTCGAACTTCAATTCATCTTCAACACTGCCTCGAGAGCTTACGAGAAACAAATGAAGAGGGACCTATTCGCTCATCCCATCGCATCTCAGTTTCAAAAGTACGACACCCCTGATTCGATTCTCGCAGTGCTTCAAAAAGCGATGAGAGGTTGTCAAAATGGTTCGGCCCTACGGTTAATTCTTGCATTTTTAGCTACCCTTGGCGAAGGGGTTGGCTTACCTTGGTAAGGCTCAAGGTGATATCTTTTTGGGACCAAGTCTTAAATATCCTAACAGCGACAACGCAAGTTTTCCCACCTGCCGAAGTCTCCTTTGCAATTGCTTGTGTTCTCCTTGTGGTCTGAACCGACATCTCTTTGCAATCCGAGCTTCACACCGAACGCTCCTCAGGCGGCTAAGGATGTTGGTGCGGCCCGAGGGCCCTCATCGACGTCTTTGAGCGCGCCGAGAACTTTTCCTTTTCAGATGCCTTGAGACCTATACCGAGGTTCGACCAACCCGGGCCCGGCGGTCATGGTGAAGATTTTGGTTAAAGTACTCTATCCTGGCTATTGCGACAATGGAGGCAAAACAGGGACGAACAAGTAAGCTTCCCATACCCCTGCATTTGTATCGATTCCACTGGTCCTTGATCAGAAAAAATCCCAAGAAGCTGGTGGGAAAGGCCAATATCGAGGATGCGCTCAAGAGATTGGATAAATTGACGCAGGAGGAAGTTCGGGTGGTAACTGCGCAACTCTTGAAGACCACTCACGGCGTAGATGACAAAGTAACGAAGATCGATGACGAGGTCAGGGGCGTCGTTGACAAAGTGAAAGATATCAACGATAGCGTCAAATTGGTGCTTGATGGTGAGCGATGCGTTATATTTTCCTACTGATTCCGTCGTTAACGTCTATTTGGACAGATGAAAAGAGACAAAAGGAGTCGTGCAACAAACAGCATGAGAAGCAAAAGTAATTATGCAGCTTATGGCGAACCACATGGCGAAGGAAAGAGTTCGTAGTTGTTACTCGTAGATGCTTAACCATCCCTACAGTGAGCCAGCTTTGACAGGACCTTCGAAACTGGCTATCACCTCCCAAATCACATTATCTTGTGCGGCGATCAGCACCAGGGAGTGGTGGCAAAACGGTTCTTTTGAGGTGGTCTTTTCGAAGAGCGGAAGTCCACCAGCTCCCTGCTGCGGGTCCATGGGAAGCGGGCGTCATCCAACCATTCATCGTCCCATTCTGTGATGCGACTTGATTCTATAGCGGGCTCCGGGAAGAGCGTCCTTTGGTGTGCTGTCTTTCTCGAGGCACTGACAAGGCAGGAATGTGAAATATTAGAACCATGCCATTTGGGCTAAATGACAATCGCACGATACGTCTTTAATTCGATACCACATCTGGGGGATACAGTATAGGCGAGGGCTCTCTGACGCCGATGCTACTTTGGTTTGTGAAAACAGGCTGGACGCCTGCTAGGCGGCACGCTCGGCTACGAAATCAAATTTGAAGTCGCTGGGGGCATTCCATTTGGCACGATCTAAGCTTCTCGCACAATTTTTTCTTCGCAAAACACTAAAGAATACACTATTTTTGGGTCTTGTAACGGCATGGCTTTGCGTTGCATCAAGTGTTGAGGGGACTGAGGCGCTGTTGCACGCCGTAGCGAGGTGGAGAGCGTAAAGTTGCCCTGTGTCTTGTGGTAGTTCCTTTGCGTTCGCATGTTATGCTGACGCGTCCTTGATTGGTTCGGCCTCGCTGTTCAGATCTCTTAGGCTCATGCCTTGAGTGGGCAGGGTGGATTCCCCATTGAAAAGTGGGGCTTGATGGTGGCGTATGTGTTATGGCCATGGTCTTGGGTGCGCCTCTTGCCGGCTGTTCTCCCTTCCTTCACCTTTTTCTTGGTCAAAGAGTCCGATAGCTTGGATGTAATTTACGGGCGAGACTACCAACTTGCTGTTATCGAGGGGATAGATGTTATTAATTTACTAGTGTACGCTGCTCGGGTATATGTAGTACATGTCGTATATATACATTCCAACGCACCAACAGTGCTCGTCGTCTTGGTCCCAATGGCCGTACATCTCAAAGAGTTCCGGATATATTCCTTATATTGACCATCACTGCCATGTAGGAATAGCTGCCATGTGATTATGCCAGTAGCTTTTCCGCTTTTTTTTTTTTGAAAATATTTATATTTTCTAAAGTATATATACAAGCCATATTGTAGACCAAGACCACGTGGCCAGCTACAATTATTTTTTATAAGTACTATGCTATCTGGTTCGTTGCACAAAAACCCCTTTTTTTTTTCTGTAGCTTCAACGACACATTGTAGACACTTCAAATTGTACATAGTTATAGAAAACCTAGTTCTACACTGCATGGTATTTTTATTTTTAACTGTTTCTCAAGTCGTTCGAAGGGCAGTCAACATTCAAATTTATCCTCACCTTTGCACATTTTTGTCACGCACTTGTCACACTTTTGGCAGCGTAGAGTAGTGATCGGCACTTCGGCAATTGAATCTCAGCATTTGCACATTTTTGCGAAAAGCTCTTGCGGCAGTGTGGTTCAAAAAATTGTCAGAGACAGATAATTTCACTATGCTAGGTCTATCATAAGCTGTGTCTATGGCTAATGCTAATGTGGATATAAGCTATGAGGCCGGTATTGAGGTGTTGTGATTCCGGTGATGCCGGCTGGCTTCAAATGAAGAACTCTAAATGGGTCACATGTTTGTCACCCTTATTGCGCTCAACGTGAGTTCTGTTTCTGCAGCTCGATCACCTCAGATCACTGACTCCAAACTTGTCATGCTGGTGCTTGTCATGCATGTTTTCACTCCTGTAAAAAGAATTTGTGTAGAAGTACCGGGATCGTTCAAATCTGGGGGTGTGAACACCTGCTCCAGACCACTCCACTGAAACTTTGATTTATTTTATAATCATAAATCCGTACAGATCTCCTATTTTATTTATGATCTAGTATACAAAGAACCTACTCTATTTACTGTTTTTTTTTTGGGAAGAAAGGATGGCAGGAAAGTGGTGATTGACAAAAATCTTTCGATTGTGCAAGTGTGAGTACCTGTGCAACGAACCAGATAGCATAGTATATGGTATAGGTGCCAGGTTACAGAACCAAGGTAGTAAGTTTAAACGGTTGTGCCTCTAGAGTTCGCAAATGCGTACATACTTTCGTGCATAAAACCCTCGGATCAGATGTCAGGCCGCCCACTCTTGCGCCCACTTCTTGCTTATAAAGAGTCTTATAAGTCTGCACTTCATTCGAGACAATAGGAGACAAGAACTCCCACCGTGCTTATTATCCCCCCCACTGCAGCTTCGTCCAAGTCTTCATCCCCTTTGACCTTTGTGAACATGTCTAGTCCACCTGATTCCTTCACTGGCGATTGGATCACTCCTGATCATCCTGATTACTCCAAAGCCATCGCCCGCTGGGCTGCTAACGCAGAACGCCGCGCCAAAGTCGTCGCATTTGTCAAGAGCGCTCAAGATGTTGTGGTCGTTTTGAGATACGCAAAGCAGCACAACTTGTCCATCGCCATACGCGGCGGTGGACATAGCACTTCTGGCGCTTCTTCTGTCGAGGATGGAATAGTGATCGACCTCTCCCGTTACTTATCAAGCGTGAGGGTAGATCCGGCCGCGAAGTTAGCATACGTCGGCGGTGGCGCGATCTGGGAAACCGTCGACAAGGCTACAATTGAGCATGGTTTGGCCACTGTAGCTGGAACCGTGAACCATGTAAGGTCATCACGATGAGGCTTGATTTATGGCTGATGCCCCCGATTTGAAGACAGGAGTTGGAGGGTATGTCCCTTATCACTACCCCTGACCTTACCCCATTTACGACATCCACATTAGCCTTCTCCTTGGTGGGGGATATGGTTTCCTGACTGGCGAACACGGGCTTGCGCTAGACAATCTAGATCAAGTAAGTCGTAGCACCAATACGCTTTATTGATCGCCTCAACAGCGCGCAGGCCACCGTAATAACGGGTCGAGGAGAAATCCTGAAGGCCAGCACCACAGAAAATGCGGACTTATTTTGGGCAATTCGTGGGGCAGGATGCAACTTTGGCGTCGTAACTGAGTTTGTGCTTCGGCTTCATCCACAACGGCGCACCGTTTTTGCAGGAATCGTTGCGTACCAGGCGTCAGAGACTCCCAAAGCAGTTTCAGTAGTGGCGGATTCCTGGAATGCAGGGCTGTCCAACAAGGAAGCCATCTTCTATGCTCAGACAACGGACCCAGCAGGCAATGTATGTGTCTCACATAGCCTTGGTTCAAGCTCCTCGGGCCCTGATAGCAGATACGTCGTAGCCCCTTGCTCTGATTGTGCTTTTCTGGAATGGTTCCGAGGAAGAAGCGCGCGACCGCTTCAAGCCTTTCTTTGATATCAGTAAGCATGGATTCACTCCAATTCCCGGTCGCAGATTGGACGTTGTGATAGGTCACGTTATGAATACTTGCAAGGAGATCCCTTTCGAGGAACTCAATAGCCTTCAAGTGAGTGCTCTCTCTTTGCTGGTCCAGCGCTAGAGTCATTATCTCTCTAGAATTTCAATGTCGGACACGGCAAAAACTACTACATGAAAGGGGTTTTCTCCAGCGGGCTCCAAGCAGATATAGCAGATAAATTGGTGTCTCGCCTTCCTCAACTCTCTGCAGAAAGCGGGATAAACCTTACCGTGTTACATGAATGTATTCCGACGAACAAGATACTCACCATACCGAACCACGCAACCGCTCATATCAGAGGACATCGACTCAATGTTCTCATCCTTGCTACATGGGACAGCAAAGATGCAAACATTCTCGATACTGTACGCAACACCGCAAATGAACTAAGTCGGGTCCTCCTCCAAGGGGAAAAAAACATACCAGAGTCGCTCAACGTCGGCTATGGAAATTATAGTAAGCATCTCAGGGGCATATACGAAGCTGTGCTCAGGTCCTTTTAGATCCAGAATATATCGAATCGGCTGTCGTGGGAAGCTCCAGAGACAATGCCCGGGCCCTCTTCGGAGAAAATTACGCCAGACTTCAGAAGCTCAAACAGGAGTATGACCCGGACCTTGTGTTTTTCAAGTGGTCCCCCATCACTCCCCAAGCATAAAGCCGAGTCAGTCCATGGGGCTGAAGAAGAAAGAAAGTCTTCTGATTGTATATGGAAATTCTGCTTGACTGCACATTGTATGTTATGGGATGATTTCTCGTCTGTACGAAGAGAATACAAACTCATGTGGCGTCTACTATACTGAAAAGTCAGGAAACACAGACGCTTACTTCGACGCTTACCGGCGCGACGAGACGACGAAACAAAGAAAAGCGTAATGTACCATGACGCCAACGGCCTGAGACGGTACAACTTGAAAGTGGTCGTATTACATAATTGGGCAGTGGCTAGTCGGGCGCTTTTCTCAGGCTCGCTTTCTCGCACTAAGTAAAAAGAAACGCAGAAAAATGAACAAGTTGTGGAGTTGCTGATGGGCTATCAGCCCTTTATGGACCGTGACCTGTCAAAGCACCTCTTTTTTGTTAAAAATCTTGCTGTGTCACAACGGGGGAGCAGATCGTGCCATTACATGCATAGGTTAAACATAGCACAGTGATACTGGAGACAGCAAGCGCATATCCGTACTTCCAGAATAAATAAATAGTTGCTTTAACCACGCTTCTTTCGACACACCGACCGTCTTCCCGCGAACAATCTAGAAAGTACATTAAATTAGCATTACGTTCGGAGAGAAAAGGGGAAATACCACACCAGTTGTTGTGTGCTGTCCGCGCACACGGAGACCACGGATCTTCTTCAGGCGCTCAAAATCATCGACATGTCGCGTTGACGGCTCGGCAACCACAGGGGGATCTTGAACTGCGTCGGGTTCTGGATGATCGCATATACAGGGGCAAAGGCAAGACGCTGACTGTGTGATAAGAAATTGTCTCACGTAGTACTTTATGCGTCATAAGCTCGAGTCTCGAGACCAGCGATGGAACAGTCGATCGGGAACGGACGTCCAAGAGGTGGCCATCAGCCCAGCAGTTCTACATGTGAAGAGGCTCGGAGAAGTGCCCAAGTGTGGCTCAGTAAAGGGCTGTGTCCTCATCTACCTTGAGAGGAGTGCCAAGTAACATGTGCACTTCCTGACGACTAGGCTCGAGACTCTGAAAACACATGTAACGAGGGCTCTATGGCGGCGCAGCCTCTCCGTAAACATCTATTTGCCCAAGATCCCGAGCGCCTTGTATCGATCCGGTACCCTCGTCGGGTGGTCCAGTGACCTCGAGGATCAGGCGCGGAAGTGGTGGAGCGCATCCACCTCAGTCAATGAGAAGGTGTTCTTATCTGTCAGGGGTTTGCACTGCTTAACGTGTCGGCATATACTGAGAAAAGGCAGGCAAGGGCATGGCACTACTCGTGTGAGAAGAGATTGTCTTTCCTAGTACTTTATGCAAGCTTTATGTGTCAGAAGCTCGAGTCTCGAAACCAACGATGGAATGGTCGATTGGGAACAGACGTCAAGAGGTAGCCAACACCCCAGCGATTCAACATGCGGGAGGCTCAAAGAAAATGTCAAAACGTGGTTCGGTAGAGGCTATGTCCCCGATTATCTTGAAAGGAGTTGCCGAGTAGTTCGCACTATTCCTGAAGAGTGAGGCGTGTGGCCCCAACAAGACACGTAAGGAGGATTTCCTGACGTCACAGTCCCTCTGAGAATGTCTATTTGCCCGAGATCCCGGCGAGAGAGGACAAGTGCGGAGCGCCCATATCGAGGGTGGTCCAGCGACCTCGAGGATTAGGTGCGAAAGGGGTACGCGAGCCTGAGTCCTTTTAAATAGCACTGGCACGGCCCGTGACGATCAATGAGAAGCACAGTGTCAGAGAGCTGCACCGCATACACGTCATTCAGAGAAGAAGCGGGCAAGGTGGTCGCGTGGAAAAAAACTGTTTTGTGTAGTTGTCAGCATCGGTGATTTATAGAGAGTATAGATAAAGATATAGATAATTTTTAGCTTTATCCAAAAGACCGATTCCTGCCAATGGGTGCTCACGGACGTGCTGATTGGTGGGTCAGTTGCGCAGCTCATATACAACTCGGAAGAATCAGGGCGTCTACCAGGGCGTCAACATTAACTAACCTCATCCAAGACATGGTCGTCCGTGTACGGTATGATAGGAGCCTCGGGCTGCGACTCTCTTCGGGTCCACCAGACTGCGGGCCTTATACTTACTACTCATCTCCCACCTCCGTGCTCATTATCATTCATTCCTGGACTGAGGACCGTGCATTTAACATCACGGGGCCCCCAAAGTGCCCCACATGAGGCTTTGGATCGACACTATAGGAAGCTTTTCATAACTTTGGTGGTTCTTGCCAATCGCCTGGATGGACCCGCCAGTGGGCAGTGGCGCTCACTGTTCTATATGCTCGTCCAAACGTGAAGTAGATGTGTATATAACCCAACTTGCCTGACTTTCCTCGAGGGACCAGCACAGTGGCAGCGCCGTTCACATCTCTTGATTTTCTTTCCGACTCGCACTCTTCCCTGTTTACTATGAACAGCTGTTATCCTGTGCACGGCTACCTCCCCCAATACACACCCGGCGAAAATCACTTTGCAAACTTCTTCTACCAGTACTCGGCATCGCACCAAGTCTGTCGAATTTTCTTTGACTGTGTATCACTTGACGATTCATTTTTTCTTTAACCCCGTTAGCCTGTTGAGCAATGGGCCAGCACTGAGGGTCTTATCTACACCCAGTCGCAGCCTAACTTTCCCGCGTCGTCCTCCCCTATCCAAATCACCATCTCACCACCCGTTACTTCCACGAGGAATCGCTGGCAATGCCCCATTTGCCAGGAATTATTCCCCCGTCGGCAGGAGAGGGACAGACACGAACTGACACACGTCCCTTATTTCATGCACTGCCCACTTCCGCATTGCGCGTGGAGAGGAAATCGTGCCAACTTGTTCAAGAAGCACTGGCAACAAGAGGATCACCGCAGCTACCACGGACATTATGGCCACACACCTGAGTGGAGCCAGATTGAGACATTCGACCCATGGGTGATCCTGAATCAGATCGTCAATGGTGCTATTTCCCTCCGTGAGGGGGAGGACCAGGCGATTGTTTTGGTTCGAGGGAAGGCCTTGGAACTGCAAAAGCCGAGTATGTGGATAGATCCGTGGGGTCGAAATAAGAGGCACTCAATAGGGCAGGCTCGATGGTGATTCAGAAATTATATCTATTCCTTTCCACCTCCTCATACGTCCTCGCTATTCCGTAAAACATGAAAGTCTACGGTACCACCCATAATTCGGACAATCTCGCTTAACTCTACCTCAGTTACTACCAAATTAGAGATATGATGTCAAGTACTCCTTACTGTATGTAGGATCGCCATTTCAGGGGAGTGACCTTTCTTTTTAGGACATTCCAGCAGCGAGATCGAGATCACAATCATCTTCGAAGAGGCCGCGCGTCAGAACAAAACAAACACTGCCAAACACACGATCGCCTTTCCGCAGACATGAGAAAATACGCTCCGTTTTTTCTTTTGTAAAAATCTTGCTGTATCGCGATAATTCCGATTAAAAGTGTGGGAGAGCATATCATGCCCTTTCATTCGGTCATGTATGCATAGGTTGAAAAAAAAGAACACATGGCACAGTAACATCGGAGACGGCGAGCGCGTATCCATACTTCCAGCATAAACAGTTGCTCTAACCACGCTTCTTCGACACACCGACCGTCTTCCCGCGACGACCTAGATAGAAAGTACACCAAATCAGCATTGCGTTTCCGGGCCAAAAAAAAAAAAAAAAAAAGCGAAACGACGTCTCACCTGTTGTTTTTGTGTGCTGTCCGCGCACACGGAGACCCCAGAAGTGACGGAGACCACGGTGCGCACGGATCTTCTTCAGGCGCTCGAGGTCGTCGCGCAACTTCGAGTCCACGCCGTTCGACAGGATCTGTAAGTTCTTGCCGTCGACAATGTCGCGTTGACGATTCAGGAACCACAGGGGGATCTTGAACTGTGTCGGGTTCTGGATGATCGTCACGAGCCGCTCCAACTCGTCCGAGTTAAGGTCGCCCGCTCTGGCAACCCCAATAAGATGACAAAAAGTCAGCTCTTCCGATAACCAACGCACCGCTTGTTGAGGTCGACGTCTGCCTTCTTGCAGACGATGTTGGAATACCGCCGGCCCACACCCTTGATCTCCGTCAGAGCGTACATGACCTTCCGCTTGCCATCCACGTTCGTGTTAAGCAGACGCAGGATGTGCTGTGCTGCAATCAGCAAAGATCGCTCGGGTTAAATAGCGAGCGCAAGCACCTGGAATTGTTGATGGGATTCAGGGAGGACAAGTGACATGATGGCAGAGCAAAAGTCGTTATCTGTGAAAAGAAAGCAAGCCATTAAGCATCATCATCGTCATCCAAACTAGAGAGCGTCCATCCGCCCCCAGGAGTCGTCCTTCCTCGTTCAAGCTCTATGTCTTTAGCTTCGCAGAGCACGATGGGGCTGGCCTACACGAGAACTAAGTGCGTGGAACCTACCTCGTCGATACTTTTTGAGTTGAGGACACCGTCAATGTGTTGTGGTTTGTGTGACAAGAATACGACGTTACTCCGTGACACAGGTAGGTCACAGCTTTCTCACGCATCTCTTTATGAAGACGACCTCTAGTACGGTTCGGGTCTACTGTATGTTTTTACAGAGTATTATGATAATGCCAATCTCCCTTGGGTACCATAGAAGAAACCAATAATTTATGCCTTGCCATTCAGTAGGTAATTTTGCGCGACCTCTAGGGCTTCCTTGACTTTATCAGTGTGAACGCCGACACCTTGCGCGCCGTCCTCTTTTCCGCCAGCCTAGCACGATGTCGTGCTTAGTGCGAAAGTTGCCTTGCAATAAAGGAAAAGGTACGTACCTTTCCCCCAAGAGTTTCGGTCACACGAGCGGCCCACGTTCGCGCGTCGAAGCCTTTCGACCGGAATGACTCGGGCACGTGGTTGACGTGGATGACTTTGCCACCCTCCGTATCGGCGCTGAAGACGTAGACAGCTTTACCGAGCTTTTTCGCCTGAAGTACAACGGCCTGAAGTATCTGGACGAGCGAAAAGGTAAAATTTATGAAGCCGGGAGGCGTCGCAAGTAAGTACCTTAGCGTTGCCCTCAACATCAATAATTGCAAAGTAAGCTTCTGCTTGTGGATTATCGTTGAAGTATCCAGTAAGAGCTTCAACGGCCTAAAAATGGGGAGGATTAGTACAAAAAGAGTAGGGATACGTTATCACATACAGCCTTATTAGCAGCAGCCTCCTTTTCCTTTATCTCCTTGTCAAAGACCTTGCGCAGAGTCGTCAGGCGGTCCCGCATGCCCAACTTGCGAAGAAGCGAGATGTCTGCTTGGCCAAGTTCCTGGAGAGCGTGTAAGTCAGTCACCACTTGGGTGCGTTAAGTTGAGTTTAGAGCGCTGCTTACCACACTCAATGTCTTCAGAGCCGTGTCCTTTGCCTTCCCATTCAACAACTCGACTTGTTTGATCCGGGCTTCAAACGTGTCAGCAACACGGGTGACGTCCTGCGCTTCATGCCCCGTGACGGCGACCATCCGCCGGATGCCCTTTGCAATGCCCGACTCTTCTGTAATGACAAAGCCCTTGATATCTCCGGTACGCGCGACATGCGTTCCGCCGCAAAATTCGATGCTCGTGCTCCGCCACTTGGGGTTCTCTACGTCCTTTGCAATTTCGTCCACGTCGTATTCGAGTGACACGACGCGCACAGGATCCGGGTATACTTCCCCAAACACAGCCCGAAGCCCGGGGATCTTCTGCGCGAGGGGAAGTGTGAGGTCTTTGCTGAATACTTTGACATTCCTCTTAATCCAATCGATGCTCATACGCTCAATGCGTTCTAAATCTGGAATTGTTATTTGCGCTTTGTGGGAGAAATCGAAGCGGAGCTTTGTTGGTGCAACAAGCGACCCTTTCTGGTCGATGTGGTCACCGAGAGTCTCGCGCAGCGCGAAGTTTAGAATGTGGGTTGCTGTGTGATTGTTGCGAAGTGGCCAGCGTCGGAGCTAGTAGTCCATATTTGGTAAGCAGTCGTCTAGAAGAGACTGTAGACCCACCTCATCGTAAGAAGAGACGACATTATCACCCACTGAAAGTTGTCCGTACTTAAGTTGGCCGATATGCAGTACGTATCCGTTGAATACTTGCACGTTGGTGACCTCGAAGTCCGCTACGCCATCGATCACGATGTTGCCAGTGTCGTATTCCTGCCCACCAGCCTCTGCGTAGAAACTCGTCCGATCAAGGAGGATCCCAATGACAGTGTTGGGTGCAATGTCCGACGTTGACTGGAAGAAAGCCTTTTTGTGGTATATTGCCTTGACAGTTGCATCGATGTTGCCGATGCCTGCGCGTAGTGTATGAGTTGGAACAGCAAGGCTTGAGAATCGTATAGTTACCGAATTTTGGCGGAATCGTCAGTTTTCGGGACGCTCGCATCCTTCTCGAGAGCTGCGATGTCGTGTACATCAAGCTTGAGTAAGTCTTTCGCCCCAACCTTGAGCGACGCTTTGCTAGCCTCCTTGCTTGCGGCTTGTGCCGCCTCAAACTCCTTGTGATTGACACCAAGGCCAAGCTCCTCCGCCATGAGTAGTGTGAGGTCGACCGGGAAACCATAGGTGTCGTATAGTCTCCAGACATCTTTTCCGTTCAGTTCTTTCAAACCAGCCTCGCGCGCAGCAGAAATGTATTGGTCAAACAACTTCTCGCCACGGTCGAGGGTACGTGAGAACGACTCCTCTTCTTCGTCGAGAATCTCCTTAATCTCCGCGGTTTTTCCTGGTTAGTTCTGGGTAGACATGACCCTGGGCACCGAAGTCAGTAGCAGCGAAAAAGAGTTCTGGATGAGGCTCACGAGCTGCGCGACGAGCGTTGGCACAAGTGAGGAGAAAAAGGACCCGATCGAGACACCAAGCTTTTTTCGGGCGTATCGCGCACCACGACGGAGGATACGACGAAGAACATAGCCGCGCCCGACGTTATTTGGCACACCACCGTCACTCAAACGCGAACGCAAGCGTGCGCACATGATCCGCCACAACGCGATACGCGGTATCAATCCCGTCTGTGTCCTCGTCACAAATTTCCCTGCATACGGACGTACGCCAGTGATCTCCTGTATGCGTGCGAAGAGTGGTGAAATACGTCGGTGTCATAGTTGGACCGTACACCCTGATGGCGGTGACAAGACGCTCAAAGCCCCATGCCAGTATCGACATGCTTGGCAGGAAGGGGTTTGAGAGAGCCATCATCCTCACGATTGAACTGGATAAAGACGTTATTCCAGATCTCCACAACCAGGGGGTCGTCTTTGTTCACTAAGTGGGAGGCGTCCCGGCCACCTATATGGTCATAGTGAATTTCGCTGAATAAAGTCTGGGTGAGGGGTGGGTAGAGAACACGTAGGATTGTGGCCAGCACCTTGAGGGACCACAAGGTCCGGTTGCACCCATCTCTACAATTCGATTGAGACGAGGAGTGTGATACGAATATGACAGCTCTTACCCCAAAATTATCTTTTGCATTGCCGGGAACGATTTGGTTTTCGGGAACGCCAACATCCAGCCAACATTGCCGCGCCTCGAGGTCAGGCTCGAGCCCATTCTTAAGGTCACCTTCAAAGTAGGTGACATACAGTCGGTCCTTGTCGAGTTGATAG
>WTXK01000634.1:0-24238 GCA_025769895.1 Lactarius psammicola
AACTGGAGTGCTTGACATCACGCCTGGAATTTATAGGATGCTTGAGGAGACCCTAATAGATGAAGCTCGATGAAGACAAGTTGCTGGGATCCCGGTTCAGCAACTTGAGACGCCTCGGTATTTGGCGCAGGCACACCAATCTGATTGGTTCGGAGCTTAGCGGAGGCGGTCGGATTTTGGAGGCGGACACCCAACTCGAACCCGAACAGCAACCATAATGCTTTCCACCGTCATAAAGTCATCTTCGAGACGTTTAGTGCATCGCTCCTTTCGCTTCCTGCGATCACTCGTCAAGCTGTACCGACAGAGGCCAAGTCTCTGAACAAGGAATTTAAGATATACCGTTGGGTACGTTTATGTCCGTTCTTTCACCCTCACCCACACCATATTCACCCCTCTTTAGAATCCAGATGAGCCTCAGAAAAAGCCAGAACTCCAGTCATACATGATAAATCTCAATGAGTGTGGTCCTATGGTCAGTTTTCTCTCCACAGTTCTAGGGCTATGTTACAACCGTCCTTTCGTGCTCCTACACAGATTCTCGATGCACTCATCAAAATAAAGAATGAGGTAGACCCGACACTCACTTTTCGTCGCTCATGTCGAGAGGGTATATGTGGTTCTTGCGCGATGAACATTAACGGCCAGAATACTCTCGCGTGCCTCTGTCGCATCGACCGCAACGAGAATAAGGACACAAAGATTTACCCTCTTCCCCACAGTGCGCTTCACTTCCTGTTTCCACATCATATACCTTATGCGCATGTGCTCCAGTGTACATTGTGAAAGATCTCGTCCCTGACCTCACTCTGTTCTACAAGCAGTACAAGTCTATCGAGCCCTACCTTCAGAATGACAATCCCCCGGCCCACGGCGAGTTCCTTCAGTCCCAAGAGGACCGCAAGAAACTCGATGGTCTTTATGAATGCATCCTTTGTGCCTGCTGTTCCACATCCTGTCCCTCCTACTGGTGGAACCAAGACGAATACCTTGGCCCCGCCACTCTCATGCAGGCTTACCGTTGGATTGCCGACTCGCGTGATTCCTACAAGACTCACCGTAAGGAGAAACTTCAGAACGAGATGAGTCTCTATCGTTGTCATACAATCTTTAACTGTTCGTATCTCGGCTCCTCTCTTCTCCATTATGACTCTGCTCACACCTCGGTAACCCTGCCTAGGCGCCCGAACATGCCCAAAGGGCCTTAATCCCGCCGCCGCAATTGCGCAAATCAAACTCCACCTTGCAGCGGATTAGAATCCCAGATGAGGAAACAGCAAGTTAGGAGGGTGGAAGGTGTGCGCGGCAAGTGCGACGGACCTATCGATGTGTCAGTGCACCACTTGTTGAGCGCATCAGCCGTGTAATATTCTATTCCTTTTGTGCGCAAATACACTAGAGAAAGCACGAACTGGAGTAGAGTTGAGAAACCAGGCCACTGGGAAGTGCGCATTCACTTTATCACGTGTTGCTGTTTAATGTCCGCAAGCTCCGCGGTGTCGTCGGGCCATCGGGCGCCTTCGTGGCTTCAAAATAAGTATGGATACGCCTCCCAACAAATGGCAGATACATTCATGGTGCTGGCGGTGTACTGATGCGACCATGACTGGAACTTCTTCGAGTTGTGGGCCTCGCCTAGCTAGTTCTTCGTTAAACATGCCAGACGAACGTCGTCTTGCCACTGGGAGAACGACCCGGAGAATCCTAATCATTCTCGTCTATCAGCTGTCTCCCCCCACCCTTCAAGTAACCTACGTCACTCAACATACGCGCCTTCGATTTCACATACATTCCAAACTTTTACTAATCAGATATAAGTCGATCGTCTACACCCTTCATACTT
Organism: Lactarius psammicola; assembly: GCA_025769895.1. Classification (NCBI taxonomy): domain Eukaryota; kingdom Fungi; phylum Basidiomycota; class Agaricomycetes; order Russulales; family Russulaceae; genus Lactarius; species Lactarius psammicola. Next base: position 1,844 of record WTXK01000634.1, read on the forward strand.
TCCATTGCACACACACCCGAGGTTTCACAGCTGGTTCTCGCCCCCACAACGACCTTAACGTTCTCGATGTCTTTGACCACATCAAGTTCCACACCTTTCCCCATTCCACTGCGTTTAATCGAAAAAGAGACCACCGTTTATGGAGATCTGTTGTGAGAGTAGTTATAAGCCTCGGTATGGACCTGCGCGAAACGGAACGTACACTTTGGCCTTCGTAGACGGTGCGGGAATAACGGAGAAACGTTAACAGGTGGGGGGCCATGCAACAAAATGCCTGCCTACGTACCTGTGACAAAGCTAGACCCGTCAGAGGCGAGGTAAGACACGAGACCGGCTATTTCCTCTGGGGTTCCTAGGCGATTAACCGGCGAGCTCGCAATATACTAAGAACCCCCCGCCGAGTCTTGGATTAAGCCTATCGCGCAGATTCCAGAGAACACTCACACCAGAAAGCGCATCGGGGCCAAAACGGGCTCTCGTATCGGCGGCTGTTGAAAAAAAGTTTTTTTTTCACGTAGGTGAGGGGTATTTAAGCAGAGGAACACTAACACATGGGGGTCTCCACTACGCCAGGAGCATATGCATTGACAGTGATCCCGTATTTGCCAAGCTCACGAGCTATGAATATCACCTGTCAGTTGGTGTGAGTGCTGTGGAGCACTTATTTCGGTACCGGCAGCTTGTGTGAGACCGCGAACAGCAAACTTGCTTGCGCTATACGACGAGTCGGCATCCTGGGCTGTTCGTGGGAGGTGAGCCTCATTGTGGCACAACGCAAAGGGAAGAGGTGACCCTGTTTTCCTGCTAGTGAACAAGCCCCTGAAAATACTCGTCGATGAAAAAAAAGGGGGGGCGTGGGGAGCAAGTGGGAAGGTACCAATAATACGTCCACCATGGCCCTGAGCAATCATTTGCTTTCCTGCGTGCTTGTAACACAACATTGTTCCACGAGCGTTGACCGCCATCAAGCGGTCAAAGTTCTCGACGGTACCTTCGTCACCCTTCAGAGGGCCGGTCTCGGTAAAGTCTTCTTTTCAACTTACTATTCATGAATGATTCATAACTGACTATTCCCGCATTCGCCACCATCTGGTATGAAAAACTGTTTAGGACTAGTGTCGCTAGCGCCAGATTAGAAGGACCTACCACTCCAAGGCCCCCAAGGTCCTGCACGACTTTCTGAATGGCCTTCTCTACATCTGGTTCCAGGGAGACGTCCGCAGGGACAGCAAGCGACCGTCGCCCCTTGCTTTCTATCTCTCGTACAAGTCCATCCAATTCAGGACTGCTTGATTTGTCGTTGACTGCGACATCTAGACCATCGTCGGCAAGGCGGAGGGCAATCGCACGGCCAATTCCGCGTGCTGCGCCAGTGACGAGGGCTACTTTGGTCGTCGCGAGCCTGAGGGCCATGGCTGAAGGGGTGTTAGATTGGTGATGGTCAAGACATGATGGAGAGATGTTGATATATATTCTCGTTCCACGCCCTAACAGAGTTAACCATGAATGGTCTGGTGACCTTTCCCAGGGTGCCGCTGTCTGAACGAAATATTGCTCGGGTCCCGACCCGAGGGAGACATTCTCTTTTCTACATGCGTCATAAAGACTTGGGCATTTCCGGCTAGGAGCTGGTCATCAGGGTATGGGTTTTCATACAGACAGGAATAACGGATCACATGTGGGGACAAAACACCACAATTTTGTATATTCTAGAACAGATTGGAACTTCATAGCTTCATTTACTGAACAAAATAGGATGTTACAATTTAGTTTCCCTCCATCAAGTCCAGCCCCATAGGAAAGGGTCATCCTTATTCATTGGTGATGGGAAGATCAATGTCATTGAGTGCCTCGGTGTTAGGGTTGGTCCCACTAGAGAGCGTCCTATGTGCTAATAATTCCGCTCCTAGATTAAAGCTATGGGTTGACGAGAACACCGATGGATGCAGAATCGTAGATTCCTTCACCACCCCTTCGCCTTTCCACCGAGTTTAATCGAAAAAGGAGCCACCGTTTATGGAGATCTGTTGTGACGTCATGAGAGAAGTGTTAAGCTTCGGTATGAGCCTAGGAGAAACCGAGCGTACACTTTGGCCTTTGCAGACGGTGCGGGAATAACGGAGTAACGTTAACAGGTGAGGGGGCACGCAACAAAATGCCTGCCTACGTACCCGTGACAAAGCTAGACCCGTCGGAGGCGAGGTAAGACACGAGACCAGCTATTTCCTCTGGGGTTCCTATGCGATTAACCGGCGAGCTCGCCACCAACTAAGGATCCCTCTCGGATTAGGCCTATCGCGCAGTTCCAGAGAACACTCACACCAGAGAGCGCATCAGGGCCAAAACGGGCCATCAGCTCGTCGGCTGTTGAAAGAAAATATTTTTCTACGTGAGTGAGAAGTATATAAGCAGAGGAATAGGAACAGACTCAGGGCAGTCTTCACGACGCCAGGAGCATATGCATTAACAGTGATGCCGTATTTGCCGAGCTCACGAGCTATGAACATCACCCGTCAGCTGATGAGCAGTGGAACATCTATTTCAGTGAAGGGCGTACCAGCAGCTTGTGTGAGACCGCGAACAGCAAACTTGCTAGCGGTATAAGGTGAGTCGAATTCAATGCCTGTTCATGCGAGGTGAGCCCCGTCATGGCATAACGCAAAGGGAAGAGGTGACCTTGTTTTCCTGCTGCTGAACAAGCCCCTGAAAATACTCGTCAGTGCAAAATGAAATGTGGGGAGCAAATGGGAAGGCACCAATAATACGTCCGCCACGGCCCTGAGAAATCATTTGCTTCCCAGAGTGTTTGTAACACAACATTGTTCCACGAGCGTTGACCGCCATCAAACGGTCAAAGTTTTCGACGGTACCTTCGGCATCCTTTAGCGGGCCGGTCTCAGCAAAGTCTCCTTCCTCAACTTACTATCCAAGAACGATTCAAAACTGACTACTGCCGCATTCGCGACCATCTAGGAAAAAAAAAACGATGTGAAGACTAGAATAGTCGCTAGTGCGAGCTCTGGAGGACCTACCACGTCAAGGCTTCCTAGGTCCTGCACGACTTTCCGAATGCTCTTCTCCACTTCTGGTTCCAGAGAGATGTCCGCAGGGACAGCAAGCGACCGCCGCCCCTTGCTTTCTATCTCTCGTACAAGCCCATCCAATTCAGGACTGTTTGATCTGTCGTTGACCGCGACATCTAGACCATCGTCGGCAAGGCGGAGGGCAATCGCACGGCCGATTCCGCGTGCTGCGCCAGTGACGAGGGCTATTTTGGTCGTCGCGAGGGCCATGGCTAGAGAAGGGGGTTTGTTGAATCAGTGACGGTCAGAACATGATGGAGAGGTGTTGATATGATATATATCGTTCTCACGTCCACGTAACAATGAGAATCATAGAGTGGTCTGGTGATCTTTACCTGGCGACGGAATTCCTCGGGTCAAACTCTTTTTTGTATGCGTCATAAAGACTTATTAGGTTGGTCATGTAGAGACATCACAATAAAATGAATAATCAGCGTGAATTCAGTCCTTCCTTTTTGACAGGAAATGATCTAAAACGACGCTTATTTATGCAAAAAGAATAGGGACCAATCTAAGAATAAGTTACCTTATTTCAGGTATCGTTTATAATTTTGGGCGAATTCACTAATTCACTGCCATTTGCGGATTCGGATTCTCTTGATACTGGTGGGGTCCTGATGCGAGTGATCGGCCATGACTGGAACTGCGGGCCCCACTTAGCTTTGTTCTTCGTCAGCGTCGAATCGTCATTGGGAGAATCACCCGGAGACTCCAGAAACGACTGGTCATGTCGCCCCTCTGTCTCGCCCCAACCTGCAAGTAACCTACGTCACTCGACATACGCCTTCGACTTCACATCCATTTCGAACCTTCACTAATCAGATATAAGGCAACTGTCTGCACCCTTGGTTACGAGAATAACTTTCTGCTGCTTTCTTACATCCTTCATACCTTCACGCACACTCGAGATTTCACAGATCTCACATACGGTCCCAATATACCCCGGTCTTCGCCCCCACAACGACCTTGGCATTCTCGACGTCTTCGACCACATAGAGTTCGACACCCCTTCGTCGTTCCACTGCATTTTATCGAAAAAAGGACCACCGTTTATGGAGGTTCGTTGTGACGTCGGATAAGAGTAGTGATAAGCTTCGGTATGAACTTGAGTGAACGGAACGCACACTTTGGCCTTTGCAGACGGTGCGGGAATAATGGACTAACGTTAACAAGAGAGACCATGCAACAAAATGCCTGCCTACGTACCAGTGACAAAGCTAGAGCGCTCAGAGGCGAGGTAAGACACAAGACCTGCTATATTCCCTAAGTGGGTTCCTATGCAGTTAACTGCCGAGCTCGTAACCAACTGAGGAACCCTCTTGGATTAAGCCTTGTGAACTTATTGTTTCTTTCTTGTGTCTGAGATGTTTCTGAGTTTGCGCTGACATTTACGAATAGCGTTCGGTTGTACTTACGATTATCATACATCAGGAAAAACCCCCCGGTCTAATTAGAGCTAATTAGAGCTAATTAGCTCTAATTAGACCGTTATGCTCATTATCTCGCTTAACTATCCCCCCCGAAAATTAATGATAAATTGCACTAATTTGTGTCTAAGTTTGTACTAACATTAAAAAATCAGTCTTAATTTTTCTTCAGCTTTCGGAAACTTAATGTTAACGTTTCGGTCATTTGTGTCTAAGTTTGTGCTAACTTTTAAAAATCAGTCTTAATTTTTCTTCAGCTTTCGGAAATTTAACATTAATGTTTTGGTCATTTCGCAAAAAAAGTTGTTAAAATACTTTAAATGGGTGGATAAAGCCTAATTAAACTGATATAAAGATAACTAAACAACGGCACAACTTCAGTCCTCAAGGTTGCTAAGATCGAGCGTTGCAGCCAGGTGTGAAGGCGCATCTGCCTTTAAATTGCCATTGCTTCGGAAATGTCAGTAAAATAATTAGATAAAATCTGGACACTCACACCGCAAGTCGAAATATGTCTGCCATCATATTTTGAAACGGTTTCTGGCAGTTTCTTTCAATCTTCTCAAGGGCGTTTATGTGGCAATTGTAGACGTCGAGATACATGTTGGCAGTAAAGTCTATATGTTTCCGCTCACTGGTGCTCCACTCATGTAGAGCAGCATAAAACTTGAGGAAAGCAGATGTGATTAGATAATAAATTCTTGTTAACAAAACGGACTCACCCCTGTTGCAACCAACGCGACCATGACTTTTGGAACCTCATAAATAGGCTCTTCGTCATTCCCAGGGTGGTGGGGGAAGAGGTGCTTGTTGCAGACAAAAAACGTAGAAGTCTCCAAGAGGTACAGTTCCTGAATGACCGAAATTATGACTAGGCTTCGGTATGGACGACCAACATTGGCTGGTGCGCTCCAAGCCGAATTCTATAACTCCGCACATTAGTAGAAACCTTTTCACCACCCAACAGACTCACATTTGTCCGCCTTGGATATATATAGTTGAAATCTTTCAGGTGCTTCTCGATCAAGCCCACAACTATGCTAGGTGAGTTTTGGAAATTAAGCCGTGAGACCGCAGCCACACAAGAGTCCTTAACCTCCGCACGAAATATACTGATTCGTGCTCGGGGCTACACTCTTTGGTAAGATCGACCTTCGAAAAAAGTATAATTACATACCAGTGTTGAAATTGTACGGAAATATGAGTCGTCGTTGAGGATACGAACTTGAACACCTTTGGCAGCCAGAATTTCCGAGGATGCATCAAGAAGTGCCTGTCGTATGAACTTAGTGACAACCAATGCATCTGGGAATGCGTGCTGGAATATAATCGACGCGTGCAAGTGACCAAACGCGAACGCAATTGTGGCCCGCACTGTCAGGTTTTGCTCTGTGAGCCTGATCTTACCAGATTTCGACCTAAACACTAGATCTGTTTCAACAGGCCATTGATACGCCGTGTCCTTGCGACTTTGTAAGGAGCCTGTGTTGACAGAGGTGAGTAAAAATACGTTATGTTGTGGGCAGACGCACCTGTAAATCCGGAGCTTGCTGCTTGATGGCCCGCAGAATAGTTCCCTACGTTGACATATGAATGGCATGAGCGTGTGGTTAGAGGGTAGGTGGGCTCACCCATGAGGTCCGCGTCGGTCGTGTCGGTCTTGGTCTTGTCGGTTTTGGTCACGTTAGTCACTTGGTAACCCTCTGGATGGGCTCCTGCGTAGTCGAAGTGGGCATGTGTGTGAATTAGTTGACAGGTGCGCTCACCCACGGATCCCGGGTTGGCTGCTTTGTGATCCTCTGAACGCGTCCCTGTGCGGTTGAGGTAAGTATGTGTGTGGAATAGAAGGCGGGGCAGACTCACCCACAAGTCTCGGGTTGATCTCTTGGCGACCCTCCGAATAGGCCCCTGCATAGTCGCCTCTGCGTAGTCGGGGCGGGCACAAAGAGTGGCTTAGGAGGCGGGTGGGTTCATCGATAGGCCCTGCGTCAGTTGCTCGGAGGCCCCCTAAATTGGCCCCTGCGTAGTTGAGGTGGGTGGCTGTGCGGATTAGAAGGGGGCGGGCTCACCCGTGAGTCCCGCGTCGGTCACCCAGCGACCCTTAGAATGGGCCTCTGCGTAGTTGGGATGAGTGTGTGTGTAAGTTAGAAGGTGGGCCGGCTCACCTATGAGTCCGGAGTTGGTTGCTCGGTGACCCTCTGAATATGCCCCCGCGTCATTGCCCCTTTGTAGTTGGGGTGGGCGTGTGGTGCAGGTCAGATGGTGGGCGGGTTCACCAGCGAGTCCCATGTTGGCTGCTTGGTGGCCCTCCGAATCAGCCCCTGTGTAGTTGGGGTAGATGTGCGTGCGGGTTATAAGGTGGGCGGGCTCACCTATGAGTCCCCGGTTGGTCACCCAGCGACCTTCTGAATGGGCACCTGTGTCGGAGAATTAACAGTTGGGGTGAGCACACATACAGGTTAGGTGGTGAGGAGGCCCACCTGTATATTTCGGGTCGCCCACTGCCAAATTGGTCGAAGCAATGGACATAGACACGTCAGGGTTCTCTACGCCATCGATATCTATCTCCATTTGATTGGAGGCACTGTTGGTGGTGCCGACTAACCAAGACGGTCTCTGCAATGACCATAAGTCGATACCGAATCTTGATAACAGAAGTAATACTCACCTCGAGCGCCATGGCCTGACCAGATCTGCCCATCGTCTTCTGTGAGAGTCCAACTTCCTCGTCTTCACTTGACTCTGTGTCCAAGTCATCCTTCTCACTTTCAGTCTCCGATGACTCATTGGATTCGACGTCGTCCATGGAGAGGGTCTCAGCTGTATGGCGGACATGGTGGAGGCAATGAGGGAAGGGTTCATGTGGCGTGGCGTGGCATGGCGTGGGTGATGGTCGACAATGTAAACACGTACAAAGTTTTAGTTTTTTCCCACGTTGCGTTTTTGCGTCGCCACCTTTACCACCCACTGATGTCTTTGGGGTGGATTCGTCCTCGTCATCTGTTAGCTCCAGGTGAGGAGGATGTGTGTACATTGGACCTAAGATCTGAGGTAAGCCGCTTCATCACTAATTGGTACACAATCTCTGACCTGATTTTGCTCGCTTCGCAGGTCTTGGGATATCCGAAGTCGAATATCCCTGCTCAGCATTGGTGGCGGGGCCCTTGTCACGTTTGGCTTTCTTTCCTGTGGAACCTAGTACTGGGTGAGTATTTATCTTACTTGACTTCGCATTACAACGGACGGGATTGTACAGGTTCTGCCTCAGGTGCAGGTCGCCTCCGAATCACGAGGGGGGGCAACTTTTGCTGGTGCGTCTCAGTCCGCTGCCCTCCCCCAGAGTTGACTGACTCTGAGACATTGGCAACAGGGGGAACCGGGGCCACAGTCGTTGACACGTTCTGCTGCGTCATGGAACTTTGTTGCTGCCGTTTGGAGTTTTGCTGCCGCCGTGTGCGTGGTGCCATCTTGTTATAGGGTTGCGATGGAAAGGAATGTGTATATGTGGTTATTAAAAGAGGGGCCAAGAGTCGGATGGTTGGTTGAACGGTTCGTGCTGCATCTTATACTTTTTTTTTTTTGGTGTGCTTACCATTCCCGTTTCCCAGATTTACGAATTGATACCGTATTTATCATGTAGCCGCCCCATCACTATCCTTACCGCTGTCCCCCCAATACCACTTTTACTCTCCGATGAAAACGGTCTGTATTGGGTGCAAACACCCTTTCACTCACTCAGGATACTCGCGCCACCTCAGCATGACAACACGCGAACGATGTCGTGCTGTCTCTGACCGTCGTTCAGGATCTCCCGATGGTCGACAGCCCTCTTGGTATTTCTGGTGCTGTGAGGGATGGGGTTCCGGGTGAGCGTTTTTGCAGGCTCGATCTCACATGTAGTCTAACCTTTCATTCTAGGGGGTGACGAATACGACGGCTTACCCAACCAATGTGAAAATGGCGGGGCGCTTGGTATGGACAACGACACCAGCGCTCCTTTGTCTACGGAACCGCATCGTACGGAACCGCATCGTGCTCAACATGACGGGTTGCCATTCATCAAGCGCTTTCCAGGACAGGCCGGGGCCCCTATTCCCAACATGGGTAGGAGCACACCGGGATACGAACAACTACAAGAAAAACTAGGTCTAGACAACATATGGACGCCGTTCCAGTCACAATGTGACTGGGAGTTTGCTCGATGGGCAAAAAACAGGGGCCCTACGTCAACTGCGGTGGGCGAGCTTCTTGCAATTGATGGGGTAAGTTCATCGCGCAATTGAGTTCGTTTATTAATATATGTAGGTGGTCGAAAACCTGGGGCTCTCTTATCGCAATATGAGGGAGCTGAACCGCATCATCGATAATGAGATGCCTGCACGGCCAAGGTTCCGATGTGAGGAGGTAGAGATTGGTGGGGAAAACTTCGAGTTTTATTTTCGTGAAGTCGTTCCATGTCTTCGCACACTCTTTGGCGACCCCGAATTTGCAAAGAGGCTGGTATTCGCACCAGAGTGTCACTATCAAGATTCCGACCACACTGTGCGAGTCTTCAGTGAAATGCACACCGGGAAATGGTGGTGGTCTGTGCAGGTACGCCCAAACAATGTGTCGCACGTTTTATTGTGTATTTACACTCTCTAGCAATCCCTGGAGGCACAAAACCCAGGCGCGACAGTGCTACCAATCATTATCTCGTCTGACAAAACACAACTTACGCACTTTCGTAACAAGAGTGCTTACCCCGTTTACCTTTCAATTGGCAATATTCCCAAGGACTTGCGTCGTAAGGTGACACAGCACGCACAGCTTTTAATGGGATATATCCCCACCACACGACTTCAGCATATCCCGAACAAGGCCGCACGTCGTCGTGCACTTGCCAACCTTTTCCACGAGTGTATGCACAAGATCCTATCCCCCATTGAATCATATGGCGAGAATGGCATCGCGATGGTCACCGGCGATGGCACATGGTACCGTTGTCATCCGGTCCTCGCAGCTGTGATCGGTGACTACCCGGAGCAGTGTCTTGTTACATGTACTTACAATGGACAGTGCCCAAAGTGCGTTGCACCTCGAAGCGAACTTGGTTCAGGCTCTCGGTTCCCCTTGCGGGACTTCAAAACAGCTGTCAGTATTTTTGCCCTGGCCGATGGTAATCCGACAATTTTTAACGCAGCGTGTCAAGAGGCCCGCCTCAAACCGACATACCACCCCTTCTGGGAGCAATTTCCCTATACCAACATCTTCCTTTCGATCACTCCCGACATCCTACATCAAATCCATCAAGGCGTCACCAAGCACCTGATCCGCTGGCTCTCAACACTCGGATCAGAGGAGATCGACGCGCGATGTATCCGCCTTCCACCAAGCCACAATGCTCGCAGCTTTCCGAGAGGCATCACCAGCCTTTCAAAGTTGACCGGTCGAGAACACAGGGACATATGTCGAGTCTTGATGGGAGTTGTGGTGGATCTTCGGCTACCTAGTCATCAGTCACCAGCGCGCTTGGTTCGAGCAGTACGGGCCATTCTCGACTTTATCTATATTTCTCAGTACAGAGTTCATACTGTGGAGACTCTCAACGCATTAGATGACGCACTTCAACGCTTTCACGACAACAAGGAGGTCTTTATTGACATCGGAGCACGGGAACATTTCAACATTCCCAAGTTCCATAGTCTCCTACATTATAGCAGATCTATCACCCTTTTTGGGACAGCGGACAACTATAACACCGAACAAGCGGAGCGGCTGCACATCGACTTCACCAAGAATGCATATCGAGCGACTAATCACAAAGATGAATACCCACAAATGACCACATGGCTGGAGCGTCAAGAAGCCATTCAACAGCAGACCGCCTTCATTGAATGGCGCAGATGTGGGACTTTGGCATTGTCAGTGCGTCCAGTGGCGTTCAGCGCTCCAACACTGCGGTTACACCCTTTATTGGCAATCCACCCATCTGAAAAGGGTATTTCTTTCGAAGGACTTGCCCTCAGATATAGGGCCAGAGACTTCCAAGATGCCCTTGCTGACTTTATTGTACGACATAACTTTCCAGGGCTTTCGCCCGCTGCAGCGCGGAGACGGGCAGACAATACCCTCCTTCCTTTCCGATGCGTGTCCGTATTTCACAAGATCAAGTTTTCTGACTCGGACTCGGAACACTCAAACATTGCAGATGTCATACATATCAAACCGGAGCGACAGAGTCAGCACAGAGCCCTTATTCCTGGGAGATTTGACACGGCACTTGTAATGAGCGCATCAAAATATCGTGTTGTCCAAATTCGCGTTGTGTTTCGGCTCCCAAAACAGGCAGGCATCATCTGTATTCACAGGTTCACGCCCTCCTCCCACAGATCTAGCATACGTCGAGTGGTTTTCACCCCTCACCCCAGCTTCCGGAGGATCTCATGGTATGTTCCGGACGTCCAGAAGTTACCACAACGGCCAGCGTTTGGCCGGTATCATTCCCCTAGCCGACATCTGTCGGAGTGTGCAACTCTTCCCGGTTTTCAGTCCTTTTGCACCTCGGCAGTGGCACGGCTCGACGGTACTTGAGGATTGTAATAGCTTCTATATCAATCCGTTCCTTGATGAACACATTTACAAAAATTTGAATGTAATTAACCAAAATTTATAGCACGCTTAATAGATTCTTAACAGCGCTGGCAGTAAAAAGCGCGCTTACACATATTAACACATTTTTAGACGCTTTAATCTATTAGTGCTAATTTAAACGGGATTTGCACGGGGGGTTTTCCCTGATGGTTCAAGTTGCGCAAGCACAGTCTGGTAAATAATATAAATAATCGCTGAACACCTCCAAGCGGCTGATGAGTCCTGTCTTCCAGACATGAAGGAGCGACTACAGGCTAGTGCCGCCCGTCAAATGGGGAAAATGGCAACCAGGGAACACGCCGGCTGACAGGGTCCGACTTGGGGTTCGAGGTCGTTTTTGTCTTCGCAACGTTTTTGCTAAAGTTTCATATCATCGCGCTTAGCAAGACCCCTGAAAGAAGCGCTGCCGCTCCCGCAGGATCGCTCTCTCCCTGAAAAATCTCTGAGAGCTGAAATAGAAGATATTTTTGGACAATTTGCTCAGCTAACAAAAATCTTCCGTCTCGGTTTGAGAATTTCCACACCCGTTTTTCTACTAAAGACGTTATATCCGACGTTCTTTTCATTCTTACCCTAGCATGCAGTTGTGTGATGTGGTACAAACCGGGGTTTTTGACCAAGTGAATCGAAGGGACAGGCCAATATTCACATGAAAATAAAAGCACAATTAGAGAGAATCCGGTAGCTAGTAGTAACGAGAAGGGATGTGCTATGTTACAACCGTTGGTAGAATAGAAATTCTAGCGATCAATAGAAGAAATGCTGAAGGGGAGGAAAGACTGCGACGATTATGCCGACAGCAAGACGGTAGGGCAAGCTAACGACATTCGCGATGACGTTTGTCATGTTGAGTGGACTTTGTCGATGGCTTCTAGACACGCCTACGTCATCGAGATCGCTCTGACACGATGTTAAGGGTGCCTCATTGTCAGATTGTCCGAGACTCGAGTGCTCATCGCGCCGATCGGTATTGGGTTGCTCCATCGCATCTTCCTTTATGGTCCCGAGCTGAGGCCAATTGGGAGGCTTCGCGTGATGCAACGATGGCCCAGGCACCATAAACGCTGGAGGAGTTTTTGGGCTCGCTTGGGTGGAGGGGGGGCCCAACGTGAGACTGTTGGCAAGTTCGCGGAGGAAGTGTAAAATCGTATCGACAACGAATTCAAGACTCTTGTACGGGTGGCCACTCGTCGAGCTTGTATCGCTGAGAATTGTCCCACGAACTCGTCCTCCATGTGTGCGTTCTATTCCTGAGATGGCCTTTTCCAGCATGGCCAAACGGGTATCATATGAGTTGCGGGTGGACTCGACCCTACGCTCTTGCTTTCGTATTGTGCGTTCCGTGTCTTGCAAGGCACTGTTGAGTTCTTCATGCATGTCATCCACGTATGCACGCATTGCCATGGCGCGCTTGACAGTCGAGAGCTCCTGTTCTAAACCATTGATGCGATTGACAACTACCTGTAAACGGGAGTCGACGATGAACTGGGTGTCGGGAGAAGGGTAGTGGATGGAGTCCTGCAGCGAAGAGGTGTGCTCTCGCAATCGAGAGGTGAGGTGGCTCCAAGGCCGTACGCCAGCTGCGAGAACGAAAAGCGTTGTGCTGAACCACGAGATTGGGTTCAATGCCATTGATTGACATGAGCACAGAGCGAAGAAGAACGGCGCCAGCAAAAGGGGTAACCATAGAAGGAAGAGATAGGCGAATTCCTGTCTTCGAAGCTCAGTTGCTGCTCGCTTGGTTTGTATCTTGATGACGGCTTCCTCGTTTTCCTGCAGGTTCAGGGAACGAAAGGAAGGGTGGGAACGACGCTTCCGCGAAGCGTTATAAAGTTCCCATGGGACTTTAGAGGCATTAGGGACATAGTCATCGCCAAAGCAAGGGTGTAACATACCCTGAACAAGTTGATGTAGATAAACAATCAAGAATAAGACGAGGAAAAGGCCTTTGATGTGGTCACTCCCGGTGAGCCAGTTCACAAGTGGCTCAATTAAAGCAAACAATAATGGAGAGATCCAAGTCCGTCCCAGAAGAGGTGCCGCTGGACGACTTCTTGCGCGTTATACGAGGATTTTTCGCATCTGCCTCGACTTCGTGAGCTTGTTCCATCGAGGACGACGCTCTTGCAAACACGGCAAGCCCTTGGCTTTCGCTTTCATCGGCATTCGTGTCACTGGGGTCATCTTCGCTAGCGCTATAAGAGGGCGACTTCATGTCGTCAAGACACCTAAAGGTGAAACGAGGTGACGAGTCGGGGCTGTCTGAGGTATGTGCGCAGTCCTGGCAGGAAACGGTGTCGCTGTAACCGTTGAGCTTGAGGAGTTTATTGCGAGTTGCAGGTACGGCGGAGGTCATGGAAAACGTACGATGCACCTGGCGCTGGGGATCGAACGTTTGTTTAACCAAGGCGACGCGAAAAACAGAATGAATACATAAATGTTCCGAAGCTGGCGTGTCATCTCTCGCACATACCACCAATACATATCAGGGGCAGCAGTTGCACCAACGAGCGCGCAGGTACCAAAACCTGTGCCTGTGCCTGAATCCTAAACCGCACATCAATCACCAACACTAACCTAGTCCCGGCGATATTCCGAGGAATGAGAGTTGCGTCTCTAGTGCTGACCGCTGCGTTTCCGGGCCACCAATTTATCACCATAGCCGCGAGAATAGTGTCTTCAAGCATAGAGACGATAAGAACTTGCCACAGCGCAGAGCAAGAAAAAACAGGTGCTGTGGGTACCGGAAGGAGAACCCAAGGATTGTGTCGTCAAAATTACTAGTCAAGCGCAGTGCCACGATGTTGAATATTGCAAACGAGTAGCCAACTCTTGGAACTGTACTTATAACTGATCCAAGGCGTATTACATGGGGTGGTACGGCCGTCGCCGTATCGTGAGGATTCCCAAAACTTTGGCTACGGATACGGGTTCGCAGTAACCGTACTGCACCCGTAGATCATACAGCCGTTCAGGTTTATCGTTACGGTTTTCGGCGCGCAGTCCTACTTTACCCTTGGCCCTACCAGTAGGGCCATCTTAAGCTTGAAGTTGGACCGGCGGGCGTGTGCCAGTGATCATCATGATGCTTCCAGGGTCACATCCTATCACAGTCCTGTCACAGTCCTCTGGCCGGACCGGTCTTACCGCCCAATCGACCCTTTGTCGCAGCCCCCGAGCGGCGTGGGCCATCCGAGTCGTGGCGGTGGGGTGCGGCGGCGCGGTCATCTCGCTCCTTATTCCATCGCGGTGTACAATGGAACTTCATCTACAATATGTCGTCGTTCCTTCAAGTTTACTGTACAGTAGTGCCGCTTGGCAAAGCAGGGGTGTCAGTGCAGTGACAGATGGCGCCGCCCAACCGATCAGACGCGCTAGCCACTTGATGGTTTGTGGGTCTCGCCCTGACGGACACGAGGCGCCAACAATAAATACTCGCCGCCCATTTCACCATGTCCACTGTAGCGCTCAACATGGCAATCCCCTACCTATTTATCCTTGTTTCTTCCCCTGCTGCGGCCGTTTACCATGTCTCTGCTCTTCACGTAGGAGTGCGTGGGGAGCTCGTACCACCACACTCCACTAAAAGGGGCCACATATCCGGTTTGGATAATGGCCGGAATCTGAATTACATGGTCAACATTACTCTTGGCGGGCAACCGCTCCAAGTCCTCATCGACACAGGAAGGTGATTCCGAGTTCTCAGGCATCCCTAGGCATGAAGGACTCACATATGTATCAGTTCCGATCTGTGGGTATCAGACAATAGTGGCTGCGCACGACACAGGCGTCCTTTCAGGACTCACGTACGCTATTGGCGCGGTGTCCGGCAAGTGGCTTGCATCCACCTTTCAGGCTATGCCTCAATGTTGTGGGACACCAGGAAGTATCAAAAAAGCACAGCTGGAATTTCTGGGGTATACGGTTTCTGATCAGGCATTTCGTGAGCGACCCATGTCATACTTGCTATGCCTTCCTTATTGTTTCCCTGGCAGTTGAGGTCTCGCCAACATCTGATATACCTCCCGTCCCTGGCATGCTTGGCCTTGGGCTAACACTGGTTCAGGAGTCATGCTGCTCTCGACAATCAATCACAAGGCAACGCGGTGCTCGATCGCATATTTCGACAGAACGTTTCCACTCCGAACATTCTTACCGTTCTCCTTGGGCGCTCGAACGATCCCACGGAAAGGTACCCGGGCAATATCACTGTCGGCGAGATCCTCCCTGGATTGGAAAGCATCACGAGTCAACCCCAAGTTTCAGTTACTTCCCTTCCACCACTCGACTCTGAGGACCAGCATTGGCAAGTGCTCTTAGACGAAGATGGGATAATCGGGCCCGATGGGAAGCCGATCCAGATTCAAACTAAAGTTCAGAGCACTTCGAACCCGAAACAGTTGACCGCGGTTTTTGATACGGGATTTTCGTTTCCCCAAGTACCTCAGTGCGTGGTGTGCATGTCCCTGAGCCAGCGTTGTCCTTATTGTCGTCGTCGTCGATAAAGAGAAGTGTCGGACGCGATATATTCTGGAATCCCCGGCGCATCTTTCAATTCGTGAACGGCGTAGGCCAAATATGGCTTATACCATGCGATGCCGAGGTCAATCTGACGTTCAAGATTGGCGGCCAAATGTACCCCATTCATCCGCTCGACACGAATTCTGACGACGCATGGACAACTCCTGATGGTCATCTCTGCCTCGGTGCAGTATGTTTTCGATGATTCGTCACATCCACGTAATACATGTTGTCTGACTTCCCGCTTTAGTTCCAGCCCAGCTCTTCCAGCGCGTCTGGATCTTACGACATGATCTTGGGGACATCATTCCGTGAGTCCCAACACCCCCAATATTTGCCTTCACTAAATACGTAACAATCTTGCCTGGACTCACGGCGCAGTCCGGAACGCGTACCTGCTCATCAACTTCGGCGACTTTGTCGATGGCAGCGTGAACACGACCGCCGACCCATATGTACAACTACTATCCATCACAGACCCCGCCTCAGCGCACGCCGACTTTATCAGTGTCCGGCTCAACCACGCCCTCCTCCTCCCACGTCCACTCTGTCAAACCACGCCGCCGTGGCTGCCGCGGCCGCCTCCGGTACTACCTCGTCTAAGCCCAAGAACGACATCAAGAGCATGTTTCTGAAGGAGAAGATCCCGATCATCATCGCGTTGTCCATCGGCATCGGGCTCATCCTCCTCGGCGTCCTCGTGCTGTGCTGCACGCGCAACCGACTCTCCAGGCGTGGCCGCGACAGCCTCGCGAGCACGTACAAGTCCTATCAGCACCTGGGCGCGCCTGCACCTGCAGGCGACACGCAACCCGTGCAAGGGTACCGCCTCGTCCCGCCACCAGCGCATGTCAACGGGGTGGGGCCGTCGTTGAGTTCCTACGTACTGTGTCTGGTCGTCTTTCAGGGTTTTTTTTTGGTGTGTGTGTGAGTGATATACCAGTGGATTTGCTGCTTGGGGACTGGGGGACTAACTTATTGGGGTGCTGTACTACTGGGGTAACCTGTCTGTATCTATGTATTAATGTCGCTCAGGGCAAAGGGCCTGATAACGCGCTTATGGGCGCACGCGTTCTCTATTCCAGTGTGATATAGCGGATGATCCACTCCAGTCGCAGTAATACTGCATGCGCATACGACATACGTCGTATCGTATTTACAATGAGATGGGGGTTTATAAAACGCAGTGGCGACAACATAACGATAAGAAGTGTGCGATGTAATACTGTAGATATATACAAAATATTAACCGGAACGTCTAGCCAATGGCGGAATGGATGTTGGAGTATGATCGGTCAACTGGAGGGGCGCACGTGCCAGAGTGACTCGCACCAGATAGGCGGTCAGAGCTGAAACTGGTCAACGCCTCTGCCCTGCGGGTTCCCTCGCCAGCGCGAAGGGCGGCACATCTGGTCCATGAATGACGCACACGGGAGGGGTTGAGGTATCGGCGGCAATGTTCCGTTTCATCGAATACGGCCGCCCAAGAAGCGAGGACGGATGACGAGTTCTGGAGTGCGGCAATAGCGACGTCTCTGCCAAGGTAAGGCCAACAAGACATAAAATAAACAATGCTGCGCGCATCGTGGGTTGAGTAAGGCGGGTGTATACTTGTACTAGTGTAACTTGGGGTCTAAGTACGTGAAGTGCGGGCTGTCTACAGTCGTATTCGAAAGGTCACTTGCATCTGCTAAGCCCTGGCCTTGGACAATTTCTGTACCGGCGACCTGTCAGTTATCAAATAAACTCGGAAGTAGCTGTAACTTGCCTGGGAAACGAACGGCCCGCGGAACAGGTGCGTTCTGAAGCTCGAGCTACGATCGGGGCGTCGGGTCGAGCTGCTGCTCACGCTGGAGTTCTGGAGACAATAATCCATCGCCTCCTGCGTGGCTTTTCTCAGCGCGACTGCCAGGTCGTACGCGTGGAACGCGATGGCATGGCGCAGGGACAGCCACGCGTAGATGGTCAGCACTATGCAGCGATTCTAGACCCGCCAGGTCCTGCCGTGGCCTAGAGAGGACCTTATTCGCCTGCTTGGCCGCGAGCACCTGCTCCAGAAATTCCAGCATTCCGCTGTCGAGCAGAATCTTGCGCAGGTCGACCGAGAGCCTGTCGGGTACATGCGGAACATCTCGCCTAGGACCGCCTTGCACCGGTCGTCCATATTGGGGAACGGGCACTGCAGTAGCAGGGCGCGCTCCGCGGACGCGAGATCCTGGCCGAACGAATCGACGTAGCTCATGCCTCGGCCTCCTTTGAGCTTGGGTCCATTACGGCCATGCTTGGCGGGACGACCGAGCAGAAGAGGAGCGCGTCGCGCGCGGTCGTCGCGGTCGAGTCTCGCGGAAGCGCTGCAAAGAGGTCCATGATCGTGGACGAGATGAAGCCGACGCGCGCATAGCGAAGGGATTCGGGCTTCGTGTCCATCGCGGCTTTGAGGAGCGGCAGGTCGGACGGCTCGAGCGTCGTGACTATGCCGCTTTCCGCCCCCATTCCGTAGCGGCCCGCACGACCGGCGATCTGCTTGACCTGCGAAGCCTCGAGGGGGACCTCCATCCAGCCGTCCCATTTGCTCATGGTCTCGAAAATGATACGTTGGATCTTACTTTGGGTTGGGGAGCGTCAGCGCGAAGTAAAGGCAAAGGACAGCACGTACAGGTTAAGCCCCATTCCGACGGCGTCGCTTGCGACTAAGACGTCGAATCACTTTGGGATCGTTAAAGCGGCGCCTGCTCTGCGCGGATCTCGGGGGGTAACCTCCCATATACGACAGCGCAGCGGAGACCGGTTTTTTCCTCAATTTCCCTCTTCAAGTTGAAAATGCTGGTGCGTGAGAACGTGACGACACAGTCGCCCTTGCGGATCTGCGTCAAGTCGCGTCCAGACTTCTTGGCGCGACCAC
Source organism: Lactarius psammicola (assembly GCA_025769895.1). NCBI lineage: Eukaryota > Fungi > Basidiomycota > Agaricomycetes > Russulales > Russulaceae > Lactarius > Lactarius psammicola. The sequence continues at coordinate 20,410 of WTXK01000634.1, forward strand.
AAGGGGTGACAAACGCTGGTAGCGATTGATGACGAGCTCGTCGCCTGTGATCTCGGCAAGCGCCTCGATGATTGGGACTGCGCGCTCCTCGCCACACATGTGAAGCTCGTCCGCCGCGACTCCTAGCACGGCCGCAGTCCAGGCATGCCCGCGTTGCGAGTCGGCAATCATCTGGATCTCGTCAATGACCACGACGTCGTATCGCCTCTCCAAGGAGAGCATCTCGACGGTGCAGCTGCACAGCGTCGCGCCTTCTGTGACGCGCCGCTCGTCGCCGGTGAGCAAGCTGCACGGACGGGCGAAGAGTGCATTGCCGTGCTTGAGCCGCATGCGGGTCCCGGCACCTGCACGTCAAAGTTGGACGTCTCGTCCACTTCGAGTATTCAGTGGCCTCCGCGCCGAGAGGCACGATTTGGCCGGTGTTGAGTCGCTGATAGATTTCGTGGGCAAGAAGGCGGAGGGGCCCTCCATACGCTCCGACGCGTGAGGCGGCGAGGGTCCTCAGTGCCGTGTGGGTCTTGCCGCTGTTGGTTGGCCCGACGTGGAGGACAAGTTTGCGGCGCATTGTTCGGGCGACGGGAAGCTGTCTGCGATACGGGTGAAGTCCACGACCGTGCGTACGTGCACCATTCGATCCAAGGTCTCCTTTGAGACGGCACTCTTCACGGTCTTCTGGTGGCGCGGATCCGTAGCCCACGTGTATAAAAGGGATGTCAGCGCCTGATCAATGGCAATTCTTTTGGAGGGAGAGGACACGTCGTGTGATAGACGCGCCAGCTGGGCGGAAGTTTTCTCTTCGAAACGGAGAGCATTGCCGTTCTCAACATCTCGCGTGAAGGCAGCCAACAGTCCGGGCAACTCTCGTTGCGGTATGCCAAAGCGGAGAAGACGTTGTCTTAATCCTACTTTGTTTACCCAAGACGAAACCTCGCGTTGGAATACCTGTTCGAGTTCTGAGGTTCGCGCGACAGCTGCCACAGAAGCATCAGGCAGAGCAGTTGGTTTGGAGGACTGGTGTGCTGGAGTTAAGGCCGTGAAATGGTTGCGTATGAAAAGTCTTTGACATGTCCAAGAAATAAAAGGTCCCGGCCTGGGCGAAAGAAGACGAAAAAGATGCCTTTGCATAGAAAAATTGTCACCAGCTTTGGGGTATTTAATCCCAACACAATAAAGGAAAGTGGACGCTGGCTACTCACTACGGTGTCGATAATAACCTCAACCTCCTATGCTGCATGCACCGTATCGTGTGAAATCAGAATGCAGAAACCAAACTGCAGAGTTGCGGACCCAGAGTCGGCGATGGGAGGGAAAGCTGATGGTCACGTGTCATCAAGACTGAGTCGAGTTTTGGTCTCGCTCACTCTCACACACACATTCGCGTACAACCAAATAGCAAGATGGCGTCGGTCGCACCCTCCGACTGTTGCGTTAACGCGCCTTCGCAGTGTCGTCTTCCAAACCTCATACAATCCAACGTCCCAGCGCACTGGTGCCAAATATCTCAAGCGCCGGCTTCGAGGGCCCTCGATGATGGACTACTACCCGCAGCAGCTCTCCATCTCTGCTCTTAACAAGGAGTTCAGGGGTTGAATCTGATCGACGAAGACGAGGAGCAGCGGTTACAGGAGTAGCGGACAAAAAGAAAAGAGGGAAAGGGCACCGAAGAAGGCTAAATCTGCAGGTCTGTATTCTCCATACGTTTTTCACTGCAGAAGCTCATCTACGCTTTCACAGCCGACAGTCGCCGGCGCAAAGGAAGCGGTAGGGGCTCCCTATTTATATCGATCGGCGTCCTCGCACGTAGAATTTTTACGATCCGCTATTATCATACACTGCTTCCTCCATGTCGTCGTCACTACCTTCCGTACCCACTCGGCTTCATTTAAGCCATCCGCATCTCCGTCCAGACCCCCTGCACCTGAGTCCCAACTCGGAAGACGTGCCAGCAGCTCTTCCTCGTCACCGCCCTCGTCCGGTTCAAGTTCGCGCAATCTGGTAAGCGTCCTGTGAAACAACTCATCAAAGGCACTTTGGTGGCCCAGCCGCCGCATGTCATGTACGAGGCTGTCCTCGTTGTCCTCCTTCTTTCCTCCATCCAGTCCTCCAGTGTGCTGGTTCCTGTAACCAGCAGGCTGTGCACGCGCGTGCGGTCCGTCTGTGTCGCTGGCGGTGTTTTCTCAAGCAGGTGCTGGGGCAAGTCGACCCCTTCACCTCTGACCGGGTCCCATGCCTGCATGCACAGCACGGAAAGCCAACCGTGATCGAGCAAGTCAAGCCACTTGAGAAGCGTGACTAGGTCGGTGCTATCGGGGGGGTACCCAGGAGCATCCTCCATCACGGTGTTTGTGAGCGTAACAAAAGTGATATCCGGAGCATCCCGGACGGGACGACAGGCGGTACCTGCAGGATGAGGGCGAGCAGACTTCGCATTGCGTCAAGGTACGCCCGGAGAGTGGGCAGCTTGGATGTGGGTTCATGTCTGTGAATGGTTATCAGCGTGGGTGATGCGAGCGTTGGCGATGGGATATACGCTGACCGTTTGCCGTAATCTTGGTGAATTTCGCGGTATTTCTCATCGAGATAGGCAAGTAAACGTCGCTCCTGTGGTTCACTGAGCGGTCGGGTTCGGATATTTTTTGGCGTCATAGATGGTTGGTGGAACGCAACATGCGACTAAGTGACCGTAGCTTATTTCACCAAAAAGGTTTACGAGGGACACGGCGCACCCGCGCGACAGACGACACACCCTGTCTCCTAAGACTAACTCGGTGAGTCCTGCTAGCTGCGGAATTACTTCCCTGGCTAGTCAAGGACTGATTACTCCAAACCCAATCACAGCTTACGCCGCGAGGGATGATAGACACCAAAGTTTTCCGGAGGGGACGGTCTTGAACCCAGCGCACAAGCACGTGATTCCGTTGTTGGAACACCACCTCGCATTCCCGACTTTGGGCCGTTACAGCCGCTGCACCATAGTGCCAGCAACAATTACTTCACATTAGTTGTAAATATGCAGCCCCTCCTCACACCCGCTAGCTTTCCATTTCTTATTTCTCGCAAAGTTCTTGTACAAACCTTTTGTAAGGCGTAGTATTTGTGGATTCATGACTTTTTCATGTCGTCTGTGAGTATCCGGCGACTGCCGGCGGTTTTTCGATGTGCGGCGTGGCCAAACAAGCAACAACATTTCGCTTTTTGACACCACCGTCAACTTGGGCCTCTCACCGTCAGCAACGACATTCACGCTCTATCACACGGCCATCACCGTTTCTTTTCTTTCATCGTGCGGTGCCCCGTAACAACGCACTTCCCGTCAAACACATGACTAACACTCTTCAGGCTCAAAGCGTCCTCACGATGGCTCTGCAGACACCGAGCAAAGGAAGCGACCTCGCGATTCTGAACCCAAAGACTGGAGGGACTCACGTGGGTCAGGAAAGTCCCATGGCGCGCGGGATAGGCACGCTTCAGATGACCGATATCGACCCGACTACAGTCCACGACGAGATCGTGACCGTGATTATCGAACGAGGGACGATAGACGCGAAAGAGATGATGAAGGGACAGGTCTAGGAGGGACAGCCCGATATCGTGATCGAAGGCACGAATCCCGCGGAAAGCATTCTGCACACACTGAGGACGACGGAACCCTTCCCCCGATTCCTCCTCGTCCACAAACGGTTCATAACGGCCTCCAAAGTCGCCCGATTCTGACAGAGAAGAAGGCGAGTGAGTATCGTTCCTGCGCATATATTGATCATATGTGTCTTTGACACGCATATACCTAGGATATCTCCTCCCCTCCCCGCGAGTCGGCTCGGCATACAAG
>WTXK01000635.1:0-24215 GCA_025769895.1 Lactarius psammicola
CAATTCACATCAAAGGTTATGCAGGAAATTTGGAAATCACTAGGAGTAAAATCCACTATGTCCACAGCCTTCCACCCCCAAACTGTGATGACTTACTCTCAGTAAGTCAAGCGCAACTTGGGGCACTTAGGAATATGACGACGGATAGGAGGGACGAAGAAGAGAGTAAGATGGAGAGCAGAGAGGAGGACTTTAGACAAATGCAAGAGGGCAAGGAAGCAGAGCAGATCAATGGTGATGAGCAATGCTGAAGACTAAGAGCTTGCAAATGGGAGTTCACAAGTGGACAGTCTGAGGGACTGTCCGTTGTATTGCTCTAGCTTATATACCTGGCTACATGGTGTTTACATAATGGAATACTCTGGAAACTCGTAGAAGCTTTATAAATACCGTCCAATGGCAATAGTCTCTCTGAGAATATCCTGGAAGCTTGTGGAAGCTCTATAAATACCATCCAATGGCAGTAATCTCTCTGAGACCTGGTGACCTTTTCCACAGTTCTTCTGTGGAAACTGGTAGAAGTCTATAGAAGGTTATAGAACCTTCTACAAGGAACTAGTCACGTGACAGATCACGTGACCCTCGGAGTATAATTTCAAACTCCGACCTCGGATTTCCTAATTAGGCAGTTGATTACATAATACCGGACCGGACCGGACCGGCCTTAACTCTTGAGTCATAACCTATAAGCTTGACGGTTCATAACACAAACAGATGGGGAAACAGAAAGAGTCAACCAAGAACTGGAGCAGTACCTCTGTGTCTTTTGTAACTTTTAAGCCGACAATTGGGTAGAGCTAATCTCCTTTATGAAATTCACACACAACACTAGGCAACATAGTGCCACAGGAAAATCCCCATTCGAAATATGGTACAGATTCAAGCCAGGTTTTATACCACCAGTAAACTTCACAACCAAAATACCCACAGTAGAAGAACACCTACGAGTCCTAGACCAGATTAGACTAGAAGTCACAGCAGCCTTAAAGGTGGTAGTGGAGGTAATGAGGAACACCTGTCCAGACAACCCCATGTTTCAACCAAAAGAGGGAGACCTAGTGTGGCTAGAAGGAACCAACGTCCACACTACACACCCAAAGGCCAAACTGGCACCCAGACATCATGGCCCATACAAGGTGTTATCCACTTGGGGAATCAATTGTAAACTCCAACTACCCAAATCATGGTGCATTCGCCCAGTATTCCACATATCGCTTATATCTCCATACAAAGAAACCAATGTGCATGGACCCAATTTTATAAGACCACCCCTGGAGGTTGTTCAAGGGGAGGAAGACCATTACAAAGTAGAAGACATCCTCCAATCAAGATTGAGCCCTAATAAGAAGGGTATACAATACTTGATCAAGTGGAAAGGATATCCCAACTCAGAGAATTCATGGCTTTTTTTTTTTTTTTTTTTGAACCATGTTTATTCCAGGACAGTAAACTAATACAAGACCGGTCAAGATGAACTCATTTACGTGGTGGTTTAACTATGGAGGCCGCACCAAAGCATGAACTCATAGGTAAGGTAAGACCGCCCTTTCAAAGGACGATAGGTAAGTGTCGTAAAGTAGGTTGGACAAGCCCCAACACGAAGTCCAAGACATTGTCATGCGATCAGAAAATTCATCAAGAGAAAATTACCCCCATAAGTGGATGGGCCACCCTTAGAATGGGGTCCACCAGGTCTTGAGAACACGCATTTACCCAGGATCAAACGGGACAGGTGTAACGCCACCACAGGGGCATTAAGTACGATGTGTACTTCCAAGTCAGTCATCAAGTGTTCTGGTAGAGCGAGTCGGTTAGGACTCAGTACGGTGTTGAACAAGAGTTGAACAAGCTCCTGAAGCTTATCAACCTAGACATAGGTAGTCGGGCTCAAGCACGAAGGCGAGCGAAGTCAAGGACTCAAACGCAAAGGTGAGTCAAAGTCGTTTCGTGAGAACTGAGTGTGGTATTACACAAGAAGTCAGAACTACCATACAAGCTAGGTAGTGTACGACTTATATAGTAGTACATGATGTTTGCGTAAGGCAAACATATGACGCGATCCTAGGATACGGGTCCTAGAGAGCTGTAAGGCGTAAAGATACTTAAAAGTACATGAGAATTCCATGGACCCGCGCGTGACTCCTATGACGTCTGCGGGGTCTAAGAATCGTAAAATCGGCCTTCGTTATCATACGACGCAGGGTGCGGGATAGGGGACAAGTCTCAATACAGATGGGATCGTATCACCGATGAAGCATGAATCAGAACATAACCATGGAACAAGGGATGATGATAGAGAGATAAGAAGATAACGAGATAAGAGGTCTGAAAATTGTAACAACAGGGCCCGTCTCCGGTCTTGAGGCAGCTCTGGACATTTGCAGGTACACCAGGAACCATTGTGTGATGTCCGATTCCTGAAAGAGGGTTTTAATCAGGGTTCTGGTGATGTCCATAAAGCCAAGTTCCAACATCTTCCAATGCACACATTGGAGACGGTGGCAGTGGTAGATGAGGTGGGGAATAGAGCGTAACGGGTCGCCGCAGGGACATGCAGCCGACTCTGGTGGTAGATCAGGACGGTGGCGTTCCACATATTCCGAAGTGAAGGAATGTTGAACTGCCAGTTGCATTGAAACGCAGTGTGCTTTGTGTTTGATGGGTGGCGGTTTGACGTGGCAGTGTGATGTGACTGGGCCAGGCACAGTGTCTGAGGGAACTTTATTGTTTTTAGGGATGGCGGCAATAAAAAGGGGATGGTTGTGGCTGTCCGGTGGGTGTTGGATGCCAAAGTCATACGCTGTTACGACGTGGGGTTCTGGGTAGCTTGTATCCCCGGACCGAGGCATGTGATAGCGGTATGTGACTCCTGCAGATAACGGTCCCAATAACCCAGTACTGTATGATAAGTGAAGAGTGTAGCAGAGTCCAATCGGCTACGACTTGAAGACAAAATAGTTGAAATAAACGAACAGGCCGAGGTTGGATACGCAAGCCTAGCGCGGAGATAAATCACGCGCTGAACCTGTAGACGACGCGGAGGTAAGCACAACTTAGAGACCTTTATGCAAGGTCAAAGGCTGAGTTCACGCGGCGACAGGCTGAGTAGAAACCAAGAGGACAAGTTGCATTAGCAATGAAGTAGAGGGTACAAAGGAGGATGCATACCTGAGTAGAAACCAAGAGGACAAGTTGGTTCTACTCAGGACGCTACAGCAGGGTTTATATACTACTGCGCTCATTGTATTACTAAGTACTTTAGTAACTGTAATGACTCATGCGCTGACGCGTCGTATCTATTAATAGCCCTTATCTATTGTGCTGACTGATGCACACTAAGCGGCTATGACTACTTGATGACGCGGCCTTCTTATCTGCTGAGTAAATCCTAGTACAACACGTAATACTACTACAGTAAGCGTTCTATTGTATTCTACTACATTCTAGCCAATCACAACAAGCACATGCGCTATTGTTATCTATAACAATAGAAGTCCGAGAACGGCAAGACTATCCCACAGTCAAATAACATCACATGATGTATCCCACGATCACGTGACCCAAAGTTGCACATGTTGGCATCATGTGACTAACCATCTTATCATATCTAATGATAAGGAACTTAAGTACTTTGGCCGCTTATATCTTGCCCAAATAAATCCGTAAAAATACAGAAAAATAGGGAAAATAATACGCGTCCATGACAAAGAGGTGGCGATTGGTTCATACACTATGACTTGGACGGACTCTTACGATAACCATACTGTATGTGATTGGTTACTTACCTTTCAAGAGGTGCTTTAAAGCCCTCGTGTATATGTATATAAGGTTAGCCAAGCTGCGCCATAGTCCGCAGCTTGGTCTTCTTGAATCTACTCCTCATTCATCTGTTCCTTTCTCTTGCCTTCCTTCATTGGTTGAAGTCTTGCGCTCCTCTCAATAGGAGTCTGCGTTGCCATTATCTCCCTTGAGTCAGTATTGTCCTTCATATAAGGCTTACTGTTATACTCCACGATCACGTGCCTCAAGTGGCCGTCATATCACTAAGTCGTTCATCGGTAGTGTTGTCAATTCTTTGCTCAAGTCGAGCCATGTGCCAGTAGACACGTAACATTATGACCAAGCTCCCATCGTGGTGACCGAAACTACCGCGGATAGTTGGGTATTTGCATAATACTCCATCGAAAGAAGAGGGGACCGAAATGTTCCAATCCGATACCTTGCCAACGCACAGTGGGGAATGATCAACAGTACAACAGGATATTGGGTGGAGATACCCACAAGACCATCGAGATACTATCCAGTTGAGTTCAATTTCAAACATACCTGCTGGACTGAGGTTGCTTGGAGCCCTCGCAGAGGATGGTGGAATGTGCTGCGACCCACAGGACCAGAATACCGGTGCAACATCCCACGAAATGAAGTAGTACACCGAGACCAGTGGGGTCCAATCGATGATGCTGAAGACGAAAGTGCACCGGCACCCTCAGAGGCTAGTACCGAACAAACCACAACAGAAGACGAAGTTGGGGATTGACCGGACGCTAAAGAAGCACAACAGGTGCAGCGCATCAATGAGATACGTATTAACTCCTTATGTTACAATTTTCGGACTCCTTATCTCGTTATCTTCCTATCTCTCTATCACTGTCCCTTGTTCCATGGTTGTGTTCTGATTCATGCTTCATCGGTGATATGATCCCATCCGTATTGAGACTCGTCCCCTATCCCGCACCCTGCGTCGTACGATAACAAAGGCCGATTTTATGATTCTTAGACCCCACAGACGTCATATGTGTCACGCGCGGTTCCGCGGAATTCCCATGTACTTTTTAGCATCTTTACACCTTACAGCTCTCTAGGACCTGCATCCTAGGATTGCACCATATGTTTGTCCTACACAAACATTGTGTACTAGTATATAAGTCATACACTACCTAGCTTGTACGGTAGTTCTGACTTCTTGTGTAATACCACACTCAGTTCTCACGAAATCACTCTTGACTCGCCTTCGCGCCTGAGTCCTTAACTTTGCTCGCCTTTGTGCTTGAGCCCAGTTTTCTCTACTTAGGTTGATAAGCTTCAGAAGCTTGTTCAACTCTTGTTCATCACCATACTGAGTCTTAACTGACTCGCTCTACCAGAACACCTGACAACTGACTCAGAAGTACATGCCGTACTTAACGCCCCTGTGGTGGCATTACACCTTAGCTGCCCAAGCAGAAAATATTTCAATTCGATCACCTGCAGCCATGGCCACAGAAACACACACATACACTGAAGAAGAAACTAGGCTCACCGACAAACTGGCTGAACGAAGGATGCAGAACACCAGAGAGGAGGAACGAGCGCCCTCGCCACTACAACCTGAAGAACGTGTCATCGACCCAAACACTGGTCACCATGTGACGCTCGATGAACTAGCAAACTGACGTATGTATGGGCCTGATCAGCCTGACCCACCATCTGATAGAGAACAAAGCCGAGTCTGGAGTTACTTGGCGAGACAACGAGTCGAGGGAGAAGGGATACCCACCAACATCCCTTGGGGAGGTGGACCCCCTGGACGATACCCAGGAGGAATACCACCACGCTGACCGATGGGCAGAGGACCCCCTCCAGGAGGACCACCATCAGGAGGCGGTGGCGGAGGTGGAGGTGGAGGACCACAGGGTGCAGACCCGAATGGAAGAGGAGACTATAACAAGTTACAAGGACAGCCTCCTCCTATCTTCCGCGGAGACAGAAAAGCCACTGAAACATTCCTCACTAAATGGGAATTATACAGGGGCATGAACCGCCATACACAAACAATGCAGGAAGCCTACTCATGCGCTATTCTCTTCCTTACCTTCTTGGAAGGGGACGACCTCAACGAGTGAATTACCACCCACACTAGATGGCTGACACTGCAGATTGTAAATGGGATACCCGAAGACGATGAGCGGATATTGGAAGCCATATACCAAAGCTTTAAGAGACAATTCATGAACACGATGGAACAGGAGCAGGCACAAACTGCTCTACAAGATGGGATACAAATGGAGGGAGGAGACATTGACAAGTACGTGTCAAAATTCGAAGAATTAGTGCGGCGCACTGGCTATCAAGCAGATTTGCCAATGGTGATCAATGTCTTCACCAAAGGACTGCCATGCAAGCTGTACGAACAATGCTACATGCTCAACAATCCGCAAAGCTATGAAGGATGGAAAGCGGCTCTCCTCAAGAGACAAGAACAATATATCCACCTACAAAACCATTTTAACAAGGGGAAGAAGAACCTGGAGAAGTACTGAAATCGACCAGGGAACCGCAGGGGATACTATCCACCACCACACCTTACGCATCCAGATGCAATGGACACATTGGCACGAGCAAGAGCACGTGGAGGAGAGGTTGACAATAGCTCGGCAGCAGTCGCGGGGTCGGAGGAAATGAGTCCAAACGACCCTGGATTCCGGCAACATATGCAGCAAAACACAAGGGGACAATATGCGCCAAGAGGAGGATATATGCAAAGGCAAGGGGGGCAGCCCCATGATATAAGGGGAGTACAGTGCTACAACTGTCAAAAATATGGACATTTCAGCTGCGATTGCACACAGCCCCAAAGGCCACAACAAAACCAACCGCAGCCATCAATACAGGTGTGGGCAACCGCAAGCCTTACACCGCAACAAGAGGCGGCACAAGTACTCCAAACAATCGCCAACAAAAGCGATGAGACTTAAGAACTTGTAATGAAAGGAATATGGGAGAGGGAGGATTTTTCAAGCACCTGAACCTGGCGGCCTGGGTAAGGGCAGTACATTCTCATGATGTTGTAATAGTGACTACACGTTTCCAATCTATGCATATCCTGGTTTCAACTTGTACACATCACGCAAAGGCCAACATAACAGCACTAGTGGACTTAGGAGCCACCAACTGCTTCATGCACCCTAAATTCGCAAAAAGGATGGGGTTGGGATTAATTTCCCTGGGAAAACCCCAGAAAATATGGAATATCGATAACACAGAAAACAAAGGGCGGTCCATCACTCATTACATGGACCTCGATGTATGCACTAAAGGGATCCATAAGGAAATGAGGTTCCTCGTTACGGACATTGGAAACGAGGACATTGTACTCGGATACCTGTGTGTTACGTGTCTATTGGCACGTGGCTCGACTTGAGCAACAGGAAGGCGACACAACTGATTGACGACTTAGCGATATGACGGCCCTTGTGGCACGTGATCGTGAGAGTATAACAGCAAGCTCTATTCGTGAGACAATACTGACTCAAGGGTGATGACGATAAGGCAGACTCCTATCAAGAGGAGCGCGAGACTAAGACTGATGAGAAGGGACTGGAGGAAAGAAGGCAGAATAGATTCAAGAAGACCAAGCTGCGGACTACGGCGCAGCTTGGCTAACCTTATATACATATACACGAGGGCTTTAAAGCGCCTCTTGAATGGTAAGTAACCAATCATGTATAGTATGGTTATCGTAAGTGTCCATCCGAGTCATTCCTTATCGTACAATGACAACCAATCACCTTATCGTACAGAACTGGGGTTTTCGGGACCGTTATCGTATGAGTCACGTACCGCCTATCACATGTCTCTGGTTCGGGGATACGTACTACCCGGAAGCCGGTTCTGAGTCAAGTCGTAACACTGTGGCTAGCCACCTTTGAACCAAAGTTTACATGGAGATACACTACAATCCACGAAGACATGCTGCCAGTGGTTATCTGGTCAGTAAACCCCTGCATTGCACGACAACCAGTTATTGGCGCAACTATCACAGAAGCACCATCCCAAAAGGAGCGGAACAACATTGTACAAGAACTGATGGAGCAGTGCACAATTTGAACCACCACCACAGATTTGGCAATCAAAGCTAAGCAACACACCACCACCACAGTTCTACCACCCCAATACGCCCAATTCGCCAAACTCTTTAGCAAGGAAGAGTCACGACGCTTTCCCCCAAAACGAGTATGGGATCACGCCATCGAATTAAAACCTGATGCACTGGCCACGTTGGATTGCAAAATCTATCCGCTCACTCAGCAGGAAGATGCGGCCCTGAAGGCGTTCATTAGTGAGGAACTCAGCAAGGGGTACATTCGACCCTCCAAGTCACCCCATGCATCTCCCTTCTTCGTCAAAAAGAAGGATGGCAAACTTCGGCCAGTACAGGATTACCGCAAACTCAATGACATCACTGTACGGAACCAGTATCCTCTACCTCTCATAATGGACCTAATCACAGACCTGAGTAACGTGGACATTTACACAAAACTCGATGTCTGCTGGGGGTATAACAATGTCCACATCAAGGAAGGAGACGAGGAAAAAGCTGCGTTCAAGACGTGTTATGGGCTATTTGAACCTACAGTCATGTACTTCGGCCTTACCAATTCTCCGGCCACCTTCCAGACTATGATGAACTTCATCTTCTGCAACACGATCCTTAAGCACGAATCCCTTGGTACTACGATCCGCATTTACATGGACGACATAGGCATCACCTCTCGAACGGGCCTTGACGGCCATATTGCAGCAGTACGTGATGTTCTTCAAGTCGCCACCAACCATGACCTCTATTTCAAACTCAAGAAGTGTCTTTTTCATGCCCCTGCCATGGATTACCTGGGGGTAATCCTTGAAAAGGGGGTGACTCACATGGATCCTGCAAAAATTGTGGGCATTCGTGACTGGCCTGTTCCTAAAACCGTTAAGGATGTTTGCTCGTTTCTCGGTTTTTGCAATTTTTATCGCGCATTTATTAAAGGTTTCGCACATCACGCACGACCCCTTAACATGCTTACAAGAAAAGGGGAGGCCTGGATATGGGGCCCACAACAACAAGCAGCTTTCGACACATTGAAAGCACATGTAACACAAGAACTGATACTCGCACATCCGGTACTAACGGACCAATTCAAACTCAAGGTAGATGCATCAGGGTACACCATAGGTGGGGTCCTCTTACAACGAAAAGAGGACAACAAGAAACACCCAATCGGCTACTTTTCAAAAACACTCGACCCGGCTCAACAGAATTATCACATCTACGACCTTGAACTACTGGCCATAGTAGAAGCACTTAAGCACTGGAAACCCTTGCTGGTAGGATCCCCACACGACATCATTGTTCACTCCAACCACGCAAACCTATTGTATTGGCGGAGCCCTTAAAACATCAGTCAACAGATAGCAAGGGAAGTAGTTGAGTTATCCAAATACCCGATCAAAATAAAGCACGTTGCAGGACGGGCCAACGGACGTGCTGACGCACTATCAAGGCGCAGTGATTACAACACTGGAGACAATGATAATCAAAACATGATAGTGCTGCCAGACCACAAGTTTCTTCGAACCACTGGTACGACAGTAGTGGAAGCTGCGGGAATCGACAAATATGTGCAAGATGAAGCGCAGATACAACACTGGGTTAACACCCACCACCTAATGAAGATTGACGGAGTGTGGTATAAGGAAGGAAGATGCGTCGTCACTGGGGGAGTACACAAAAAACACACAATTATTGATGCTCACCACTCTCCCCCAGTATACAGACACCTGGGTATGACCAAAACAGGCATGCTCGTGGCACGATACTACTTTTGGCTGGGAATGACCAAGGACATCATCAAATATGTCAAAGGATGTGCTGAATGTCAACAAAATAAGGCCAACACAAGACCAACCCGTGCCCCCTTACAACCAATATTGTTACGATATGGGATCCCGGGTAGCTTGTATCCCTGGACTGGTGACATATGATAGTGGTACGTGACTCACAGATAACAGCTCCAATAACCCAGTACTGTACGATAAGGGATGAGGTTGTGATTGGCTTGTACTATATGACTCGGACGGACATTTACGATAACCATACTATATGTGATTGGTTACTTACCCTTCAAGAGGCGCTTCAAAGCCCTCATGTATATGTATATAAGGTTAGCCAAGCTGCGCTGTAGTCTGCAGCTTGGTCTTCTTGAATCCACTCTACTTCTGTTCATCTTATCTTTCTTCATCGGTCTGAGTCTTGCGCTCCTCTTGATAGGAGTCTGCCTTATTAACACCTCCCTTGAGTTAGTATTGTCCTTTGGAAAGGGCTTGCTGTTATACTCCATATGATCACGTGCCACCAAGGCCGTCATATCGCTAAGTCGTTCAATCGGTAGTGTCGCCGACATTTGCTCAAGTCAAGCCACATGTTAGTGGACACGTAACAAATATTCCCTAAACCACAAGCAAAACCGTTTGAGGTCATAGCGATGGACTTTATCGTCAAGCTCCTGTCCTCAGGAGGCTACAACTCAATATTGACTGTCACGGACCATGATTGCACAAAAGCGGCCATCTTCATACCCTGTTGTGAAGACATATTGGCGGAAGAGACAGCCCAACTATACGCTAAGCACATCTTTGTCCGTTACAGACTTCCCACTAAAATAATATTGGATAGAGATCCCTGGTTTGCATCCAAGTTCGCAAGAGAACTATGCCGACAGTTGGGGATTGAACAGAACATTTCGTCAGTGTATCACCCTTGAACGGATGGGCAATCAGAGTGAACCAATCAGTGGCTGGAACAATATCTATGCTTCCAGGTGGACCATCATCAAAAGGACTGGCTCCACTATCTGCCTATAGTGGAATTCACGCATAACTCGTGGCCTCACAAGATAACAAGGAAGTCCCCATTTGAACTTCTTATGGGGTACCATCCTCATGCTGATTGGACGGATAAGCCGTCTCCCATTCCACAGATAATGACATGCATGGAACAGCTGAGGGAAGCTCGAGAAGAAGCACAGTTGCTGATAACGAAAGCCCAGACCCTCTGGATCAAGCACAAAGATATGCCCAAATACAAGGTTGGAGACCAAGTATGGTTAGATGGGCGCAACCTCAAGATGAGCCAACCAAGCGCCAAGCTAGTGGCAAAACGGCATGGACCCTTCACAGTTGACCAGGTGATGTCGCCCTACTCTTATCACCTGCATTTACCCGCTCAGTGGAAGATCCATCTGGTATTCCACATCGATCTTCTCACACCATATTGTGAAACTACCATCCACGGACCAAACTTCACACGCCCACCACCAGAACTTGTGGAAGGAGAAGAAGAGTATGAAGTTGAGAAAGTTCTGGACACTCAGCTTTTTGGCAGAAGACATACTAGGCAGTATTTGGTCAAGTGGCTTGGGTATCCAGACTCGGAGAATCAGTGGGTCAACAAGGCCGATATCTTTGCTGAGGACAAGATAAGGGAGTTTGAGCAATCAAACTCTGACGCAAGAACACATTTAAGGGCCACCCAAACTGCTAAGTCTTGCCATTCTCACTCATCCTCTTCCTTTCCCTCAACCACATCATCCTCTCCCCACTCTATGGACTTCTCATACTATGCCACTAAAACCACTGAAGAAGTATTCTTGGCTGAACTACTGGAGGGGCTCATCTCACTCCCAGAAGCCCGACAAAGACTTCGCCGTGTCCATGAAACAGGGGACACCTCCACCCTTGGATACGACACCAGCGAAAACAAAGAAGGAGCTGTTGTGGAGCATGGGGCTGCAGAAGACGAAGGTACAGTGGTTGCCCCAATTACCAGAGACGAACTTGCCACTGTGGAGCACGCCTTCCCTGGCCCTGAGGTGGCAACATTGTCTAAAGACGCACTACAGCCCCGGCTGCTTACAGTGTGGAATGTTCCTGATGAGGAGGAGCATCGCAATGGATCTTACACGAACCCTCTCATCGTGGGAGAAGATACGAGCAACACTGAGCCCCTACCAATATGACACCGCCTTCAAACCAACAGTGAAGAGGCCAGCCGAGCTATTATGATCTGGACGCTTCAGTCCTTTCACATGTATGTTGCCACTTACCTTTGCTTCGGTTCTGTTATCTTTGTTACTCCATTGGTGTGTCCCCTTTGTTCTATATGTGGTTTATCCCCTATTGTCTTGTGCTTCGGATAAGAAAACCTCAGATAACAACATTTACACATGTCTGTCCTTGTGTGTTCATCTTTGTGACTTGAGCACTATATATACTTGTACTTTACACTGTAAGAAGCCAGACTTGGCTTTGTTTGCAATCTAGCAACCTTGCCTTCATACCTTTGGTGTGAACAGTCCTTCTCTCATCTTGTGAACCACCTCTCTCGACTCTAATCGAGTCAAACTCCCCTTTGAAGTCTTTGCAGTTGTACTATAACAACGCCACACCTGATTAACTTAGTTCGCCACCAAGATTAGGCATAGAGAAGTGTCTTACACTTCAGACTAGGTGTCCTGTCACTAAGTCAGTTGTGCACATTGTGCATAACATCTATTAGACACTACTAGAGTCATAGCATCACAGACAATAGATGTCTTTGCTCATCTATTAGTGTGTGTCTTCACAGACACTCTGAACCTTTGAACCACCCTTTGCACAAAGCCCCTGCTAGGGCATAACACGAGCTGTGGTGGCACACGGCACAAGCATGGACGAAAGAGCAGCTCGACACCGCCAATGCCACGAGGAGAGAGAAGCTATTGTGGCAGCGCGCCGAGTTGAAGAGGCTGCGCAAATCGCGGCTCAAGGCTTTGGGGTAGTGGACAGGGAGACGGAACTCTACCCAGCTGAGCACCCTCATATCAAATACGGACTATACGAACACTTACCAAATGACACCCCGCACGCCACCACCACCGATGGGGAACCCATCATGCGACACAAGTGGAGGGAACCAATGGACGATCCCCTCCAACAACCATTCGAGGCCAAGACCCCAGTAGGATGGACATGCAACGCTGGGAGCGACTACATACCCACTCCCCTCACGATTCAGGGAGTCAGTCACCCAGCTATGTGGTATCAAGTAATCGAAAGCGACGACCCGATCATCCTTATGGGAACGGACCAAACTGACTGGGTCTACATGTCCCCCTTCTACGCATCGCCCCGGTCCGTACTCCCACGACCACCCAAATATACGGAGGAAGAACTGAAGACACTGGAGTGGGGTTACCGGAGGCAACCCGTTATCGATCAATGCCTTCAAGGCATCAGAGATAAGTCCATCCAAGCTAAAGTATGCCAATACTGAGTGCTGACGCAAGACCAGCAGTGGCTCGAGCAACGCATCAAAGAGTTGGAGAAGGGGATCGCTGTCCTCTACGGCCAATGATCGCTGTATGCCACGTGTCTCCATCGGGCTGATGCCCTCACGCGGCTCGAGCGGGAACGACGCCAGCTTGGAGACCCAGAGATCCTCTGGGAGCGCTCTGACCACACCGAATACCAATGCGAACGAGGCTACTAGGATGTGGGCATCCCTTCTGAAAAGGGGGTGATGTTACGACGTGGGGTTCCGGGTAGCTTGTATCCCCGGACCAAGGCATGTGATAGTGGTATGTGACTCCTGCAGATAACGGTCCCAATAACCCAGTACTGTACGATAAGTGAAGAGGTGGTGATTGGTTCATACACTATGACTCAGATGGACTCTTACGATAACCATACTGTACATGATTGGTTACTTACCTTTCAAGAGGCGCTTTAAAGCCCTCGTGTATATGTATATAAGGTTAGCCAAGCTGCACCATAGTCCACAGCTTGGTCTTCTTGAATCTACTCCTCATTCGTCTGTTCCTTTCTCTTGCCTTCCTTCATTGGTTGAAGTCTTGCGCTCCTCTCAATAGGAGTCTGCATTGCCATTATCTCCCTTGAGTCAGTATTGTCCTTCATATAAGGCTTACTGTTATACTCCATGATCACGTGCCTCAAGTGGCCGTCATATCACTAAGTCATTCATCGGTAGTGTCGTCAATTCTTTGCTCAAGTCGAGCTACGTGCCAGTAGACACGTAACATATGTGGCATAGTCTTGGCCAGATTTTTGTCTCCGGCTCTGAATCCACCTTGTAGACCAAGTGTGATAAGCACGTTGTCGAGCTCTGGCCTTGTAGTAGGCAGTGGACTGAACACGATTGAGTGAGGATAGGGGGGTTCGGGCACAAGCACCAGAGGCTGCCAGCCGGGAAAGGGTAAACTGCGTGCGTTCCTTCAACACTGGAGACCACACCACATGAACCGTGGTGTCCCTGGGTGAAGAAAAGAAGGATGTAAGCGAATTGTGAAAACGTAAGAGGTCCTGTTGGTTTTTAACCCCCTTAAAGTTTTTGATACGTGAAATTGTGCTAGTGTTGCCTGTTACGAACTATTATCACTTTCCTATCGCTTGATCATTTCTTTTTGTTGTTCTTACTCCATCCATTCCATCGATTGACTTGTGACTCGTTTACGGTTAGGATCCGATCAGATTCAGGTCTCGGCCCTTATCTCGCACCTACCTCATGATCGTACCATTGGTAGGTTTTACGACTTTTAGAATCCGCTGACGACGTCAGAGTCCCGCGTGACTCCGCGGAAACTACTAGTACTTTTGATATGACTCATAGTACGATAAGCTCACTAGGACCCATATCCTAGGATTGCGTCATGTGTTTGGCATAACCAAACACCATGTACTTGTATATAAGTCGTGTACTACCTAGCTTGTACGGTAGTTCTGACTTCTTGGATAATACCACATCAGTACTCACGAACCCGTCTTTGACTTGCCTTTGTGCTTATGTCCTGTGCTCGCCTTCGTGCCTGAGCTTCGTCTTTCCCTGACTAAGGTCGATAAGCTCTAGAAGCTAGTTCGACTCTTATTCATCCCCGAACTGAGTCCTAACCGACTCGCTCTACCAGAACCCTTGACAGAAGTACACGTCGTACTTAACACCCCTGTGGTGGCATTACATTAAGTCAGAACTCCATCATCGTGGCTTCATCCAGCCGAAGCAGAGCCAAGTTCAGTCCTGAATACATCGAACTACTTCATAGTGACGAACTCTCGGACAAAGTCAAAGGATCAGCAGTCTGGAGAGAAAGTCAAGAATATTCGGGATACTACATCTTCGAACCAAAAGAGAACGCTTACAAGCCAATCCATTATTTGGAAGATAAACGACTTTGGGCCTTTATCGAATATTCCAAGACTGAAGGACAGTGGTACACATACAGACCCGTACCCAACGACCTAGGAGTAGGGCCATTTGCAGCAAGAGGGTCAGGACTTGACGTAGACCAGCCAGACTCCCCAAGCATTCCAGTACCCGTCATCAACCTACCTGCATCATCGTTCCCCAGTACAACAATGTCACAAAGTCAAGCAAGCACGACCCTCACGGCAACAGGAGGGGGTGTTCCCACTTCTGGAGGTGGTGCGCCATCTGGAGGAGTCCCCACGTCTGGAGGAGGTCCACCACCGGCAGGAGGAGTTCCCGCTTCAGGGGGAGGTCCGCCACCTGGGGGAGGAGCCCCAGGCGGTGGCGGTGGCGGTGGCGGTGGCGGTGGCGGTGGTGGTGGCACTGCTGCCCCTGCACCAATAGCACCCGCCCCAGGAGGACATGGACGATTGGGAGGAAATCCACCCCCGCAATTTGATGGCAATAGGGAGCAAAGCAAATCGTTCCTTAGAGCCTTCACATTGTACAAAGGGATGAACCCCAATGTGGACCAGTTAGCCATTCCTTACCAGAGGGCTATGACGTTCCTCTCTTACATTAGAGGACTGTTGGTAGACGATTGGGTTGATGAGCAAGCACAGTGGCTAGAAGGACAGATTAATAATGGGGTGCTCCACAACGAAAATAATCTGTGGGATACAATCCATACACGCTTCATCCAGGCCTACACCGACACGGCGGAACAAACCAAAGCATGCAAAGCACTCCCAAACCTTACAATGAAGGGAGAAGACATCGATTCATACATAGCGCAGTTTCAGAACCTTGCGGGAAAAGCAGGGTACAACCTCGATGATCCTATCACACTTGACATGTTCCAAGACGGATTACCGAACGCGTTAGTCATTAACGCTGTTCGATTTCAACATCCTATTAACTGGGAACAGTGGAAAGACGCCGCCAGGCTACAACAGGCCGAGTACCTCGTCCTCAAGGAGCGACTTGGGAAAGGAGGGAAGCTGCGAAAGAGGGGGACTCACTCACGAGAACAGTGGGTACAGGCCCTCAGCAAAACACGAGACCCTAACGCCATGGATGTTGGACGAGCTTGAGCCAATGCCACAATCACAGACGCTGACAAGCTCCAGCTTCAAAAGGATGGCAAATGTTTTAGATGCCGTGAGAAAGGGCACATCGCGCGTAACTGTCCACAAAAGGGCGCGGGCGCGGCTCTATCCACAACCATCTCATCGACTTCCACGACTTCAAGTGTACCAACTCCCGCCATCTCTTCTGTCACCATACAGTCTAATCGCGTACTTTCGGTTGAAGAACAGGCGGATGCTCAGATCGCAGCGATGAAGGCACAGAGCCAGGAAGTGCGCGACCTGATGGTAGAAAAGTTATTCGGAAGAGAGGGTTTTCCCGACGCTTGAACCCGGCGGCCTGGGCTAGAGCACTCAATCTTAACGTGTACCATAGCAGATATCGATCAATGAGAATCCCAGTCTTGTTCAAATCTGCACACGCGATGGCTGAACGACAAGTCCTGATAGACTCAGGAGCGACGGACAATTTTATTTGTTCAGCACTACTCAAACGACTTCAAATCTCAACGCGAACTGCCGCTAATTCTATCCAGATATGGAATGTGGATGGAACTCATAATCAAGATGGTGCCATCACACAATACGCTGATCTTATAGTACGGACTGGAAAAGAGGAAAAGACACTCCACTTCCTAGTAACGAATCTAGGAAGAGACGAAGTAATCCTGGGATACCCATGGTTCACGGTGTTCGAACCAAAGATCAGGTGGGGGGATGCTACACTTGACGAGGAGTGGCAACCAGTCGTCATCACTAGCCTGCACTTGTCAGACGAAGCCACGCCCATGGAAGCCTCCATTCGGGCGTTGGAGACGTATGAACTTGACAAGGAGGCATGGGAACAGTTGATGGACGAGGAACAAGAGCCCCATATCACATGGTTACGAAAAACCACTATGGCATCGGAATTAGCGCAATGAGAAGCGATGAAAAAACCCCAGCGCACATTCGAAGACATGGTACCTGAGGAATACCGACGACATGCCAAAGTATTCTCGGAAGAAGCTTCTAATCATTTTTGTAACGCCACCACAGGGGCGTTAAGTACAATGTGTACTTCTAAGTCAACTGTCAGGGGTTCTGGTAGAGCCAGTCGGTTAGGACTCAGTTCGGGGATGAATAAGAGTTGAACTAGCTTCTAGAGCTTATTGACCTTAGTCAGAGAAGTCAGAGCTCAGGCACGAAGGCGAGCAAGAGACTTAAGCGCAAAGGCAAGTCAAAGACGGGTTCGCGAGTACTGATGTGGTATTATACAAGAAGTCAGAACTGCAGTACAAGCCAGTCCGACTACGACCTATATACTAGTACAAGCCCCAAAGAGACAACAACAGGGCAACATAGTAGGTAAACAGATGGCGCTATGAGGAACACATGAGCGCGACAGGTATCGTATGATGTCAGAGATAAGACAGGGTCATGAGTCAACTATCAGTGACACGCGGTAGTCAGAGGACCAAGTGGCAGCCAATGCATGGCATATAGTAGTCAGTCATGGGTCATCGCAGAACGTATCATAGAAGGCATCAATCAGTGTACAGTAAAGGTGTAATGCCTATCAGTCAAGAAGGGGGTCACAAGGGATGTCAGGTGTGGAGGGAAGTCAAGATAAGAGGAATGAAGCTGTCCATGAAGGCAGACATGTGGTAGGTCAAACGCAATGGTGACGTCGAGGGGAATGATAACAAAGATAACAGAGACAAAGCTGTCCATGACGTACGTGGTGTGCGGGAATCAAGACAAGTCGTATGAAGCAGGGGAAAGAGTCGCAAAGATAGGAATCCATGGATAGAGGGACGCGTGGTGTCAACTTCAGGGAAAATGGTAAGAAGTCCCCTTAGCAGTACGTCGCAAGGCAAGAAATCATAACAGTTTTCCCCCAACGCGGCTGTGGGACCATGCTATCGATTTATTGCCAAATGCCCCGACCACGCTAGACTGCAAAGTTTATCCGCTAACACAAGATGAAGGAGTAGCGCTTACGATGTTCCTTTCTGAACAATTGGAGAAAGGATATATTCGAGCGTCAAAATCACCCTATGCATCCTCCTTCTTCTTCATAAAGAAAAAAGGATGGGAAACTGAGACTGGTTCAAGACTACCGATGCCTCAACAATATCACTGTACGAAACCAGTACCCCCTCCCCTTAATCCCAGAGCTTATTGATCGAATACGGGGAGCGCGTTTATACTCAAAACTGGATATTCGATGGGGATATAACAATGTCCGAATCAAAGAAGGCGATGAGTGGAAAGCGGCCTTCAAAACTAACCAAGGACTCTTTGAACCCCTTGTAATGTACTTTGGGCTCACAAACTCGCCATCAACGTTCCAAGCAATGATGGACGACCTTTTCCGGGATCTCATCCTAACAGGCGAAGTGATTGTCTATATGGATGATATCCTAATTGCGACGATCGATGACCTGCAGCACCACCGAGCAGTACTACACGAAGTGCTACGCATCTGTGAAAAACAAGACCTTTATGTTAAGCCGGAGAAATGTGTATTTGAAGTACATCAAGTGGAGTACCTCGGACTTATAATAGGACACAGGACCGTTCAGATGGACCCAGTCAAAGTTCAAGGAATTCAGGAGTGGCAACCGCCGAAAAATCTCAAAGAAGTACAAGCCTTTTTGGGGTTCTGTAACTTCTACCGAAGATTTATCCGAGGATTCTCCACTAAAGCACGACTGCTCCATGATTTAACAAAAAAGGAAGTTGCATGGCAATGGGGACAGAAGCAACAGGACGCATTTGATGCTATCAAACGTTGTATCGGCAACGAACCGGTACTTCTCTTTCCAGACCTAAAAAGACCATTTGAACTGGAAGTAGACGCGTCAAATGTAGCAATAGGGGCGGTGCTCAATCAAATAGGTCCTGATAACAAACTACACCCAATTGTGTTCCACTCCGAGTCACTGAGCTTGGCAGAACGCAACTACGACATCTACAATCGCGAACTACTAGCCATAGTAAAAGCACTACGAGCCTGGAGGACATATTTAGCAGGATCCCCTCACAAAATCATCATTCATACCGATCACGCTAATCTCCAATACTGGAAAGAACCCAGGAAAATTAGTCGACGAGTGGCACGCGAATTCTTAGAACTATCAGAATACGACTTTATTCTGAAGCACGTCCCGGGAAGTCGCAATGGCCGTGCGGACGCGTTATCTAGAAGGACGGACCATGGCACAGGGGAAGAAGACAACAACGATGTTGTTGTTCTTCCCGCTGAACGATTCGCTCGCGCAACACAAGTGTCCATGCATGATATGGATATCTGGACCCAAATTTCGCAAAACCTCGACGAGAAAGACGTCTTACGATGGGTAGAGCCATATAACTTAAAGAAGTTAAATGGCCTCTGGTGGAAAGAAAACGCCCTTGTCGTTGTCGGGGACAACAATCTTAAGCGGGGGGTAATCACCTTTTTCCACGATACTCCAAGCATGGGACACCCCGGAATCGCTAACACATACGAGCTTTTGAGACGGGATTACTGGTGGCCTAACATGTGAAAAGACGTAGAAGAATATGTCAAGGGATGTGCAACGTGTCAAGCCAATAAAATAAATCCTCATCGACAAAAACCACACCTATTCCCTATAACCACAGATCCTGATGCGGAACCGTTTGAGGTCATCTCTATGGACTTCATCACAAAACTACCCCCATCCAAGGGTTACGACTCCATCCTTACCATTACCGATCATGATTGCTCAAAGGCAGCAATTTTTATACCGTGCAACAAGTCAATATCGGCCAAAGGGGTGGCGCAGTTGTACCTCCGACATGTTTACCCTCATTATGGTATCCCGCGTAAGCTTATCACGGACCGAGATCCTCGGTTTACGTCAGCCTTTATGAAAGGGCTATGTGCAACACTGGGGATCCGTCAAAACATTTCATCCGCTTACCACCCTCAAACAGACGGCCAGTCAGAACGGACAAACCAATGGCTTGAACAGTATCTCCACCATTGGAGTAACGTACAACAAAACAATTGGGCAGAAGCGCTGCCAGTGGCACAATTCGCTCATAACTCGTGGCCAAACGCGACTACGAAGCACTCTCCATTTTCCCTTATCATGGGTTGGGAACCGCGAACGACATGGACCCCAAAACCCACGACATCTCCGTCCGTAGACCAGCGACTAGAAGAAATGGTCATCAGACGACAGCACGCGCAGGACTGTATCAAACATGCGCAACAATTAATGATGAACCAAGGGAAGACCCGCTTTATTCCCTATCAAGAAGGAGCTCAAGTGTGGTTAGAAGGAACGAACCTCCAAACCTTTTATCCCACCGCAAAGTTAGCACCTAAACGATATGGCCCCTTCTGAATCAAGAAGGTCTTATCAGACGTATCATATGAGTTGGAGTTACCAAAGACCTGGAAGATTCACCCCGTGTTTCATGCGAACCTCCTAACACCATATAAGGAGACGGAACTGCACGGGACAAACTTCACGCGGCCTCCACCTGACCTTATCAAAGGAGAAGAAGAGTTTGAAGTAGAGCGCATCCTACAATCAAGGTTGTATGGCCGAGGGCGCAAACTTCAATTCCTAGTCCAGTGGAAAGGTTTTCCCATGAGTGACAGCTTGTGGGAACCCCTAGACAATGTACGACACTCAGCTGACCTTATTGCCGACTTCTACCGGCAACATCCTACCGCCGAAGGGGCTGGACGAAAGATATAAAGAACCACCTACCGACGACACACACTATGTCTTCACCATCCATCATGTCCACCCCCATCGTCTCCATTGTTCCCCATTGTCGCCCATCCGAGATTATTCTCGAGAACCTTACTGTCCCCTCTCAAGAGAAGGGGCTACCTACCTTCTCGCAAACACCAGAAACTCCGTACTCCATCATTAACAACAAGTCCCCTATTCCCCTGCTGAAGCTAGCTACTGAGGCACTCGCGACTTCGCCACCATCACCACAGTCACCACCCCCACTTGAACCTGACCCCATAGTACCAGCTCAAGCAGTCCCCCAGGAACCATTCCCGGCAGCGCTAGACCACACGTTCACACCCCCAGTCACCGTTGAAAAAGCAACCCCTGATCTCATGAGAGCCTTGCTAGATGATGAAGACGAAGAAGCCGACCCTGACTATCCTGGTATACCCTTTTTTCCAAACGATCTCACACAACCCACCTTCTTCCCTCTTATGATTGGAGAAGAAGGGCGAAAAGAGGTCGCCAAATATATTTACTACCGGAAGCATTATTAAGAATGTGTCGGGACTATGGGCAAGGGGCAGCCTAGCTACGTCACACAGGTCTTTTTACGAACCGTCTATTCTAACCGACTACCGCAAATGGTGACGGAAAACCAAATCGACCTGTTCCACCCTCACGATCCTCGAAGCCTCATCCTCGATGAAGTTCTTAACGAACTTCATGACCCAAGACTACATGCGGACATCTCGCGGCTGCGAGAGTGTTTGACACGGAGGGACACCATTAATACGCGTCGCGCTGACCTGAGAAGGTTAGAAGCGGAGGCGACCCGTGACCAGTTCCATCTGGACATGGAATTCACAAGCGTACGAAAGTGGCTCCAGTATGCACGAGCAATCCCCCTTATTTCAGACAAATACACTGAAATCACGGCAAAA
The DNA here is from genome assembly GCA_025769895.1 of Lactarius psammicola. Lineage (NCBI taxonomy): Eukaryota > Fungi > Basidiomycota > Agaricomycetes > Russulales > Russulaceae > Lactarius > Lactarius psammicola. The sequence goes on from WTXK01000635.1 coordinate 21,779, forward strand.
CCCACTCGACCTCGACACGCTACTGACTCGATGCCCCTTACACCGAGGAGGGGAGGGCCATGCGAGATGCCGCGACTACAGGAGGGAGGCAAGAACAAAAAGCGGTCCAAGAAGTGTTTCGTATGCAAGTCCGCTGACCATTTGATCGCGCAGTGTCCTCGTCAAATGACGATGTACGCATGTGCCTATTGTGGCAGCGACAGTCATGGTATTTGGTCGTGTCTTATTCAACGAGTGTCGGCCATGGCACCCCGCTATGAAGAGCCTTCCGACCGACCCCGCTGGTGTGGGAAGTGCCTTCGCTTCGATGCCAAACACGACGAAATTGACTGCCCCATGTACAAGTTATGCCGAAAGTGTGGAGAACGGGGCCGCCATCTGTTTTTGCGACAACACACTTGTCCTGTTCCTCGCAGTCCTACCCCCACAAACGAGATTGATGCTGATGTTTATGACTATATTGGCAGTGACTAGTCGAAATTGTGGCAACTTCGATTCTAATGGGGGGGGTAATGTTACGTTGCCACAACAACGTTGCCTGACTTAGGCGCAAGGGAAGGCGATGACTAATGCTAAGCTCGGTCCAATACACGAAGTGTCAAGACTTAACGTGAGGACGTCGGCACGTGACTCTTCCTAGTACATGGCGTCGAAGGTGTCTTCGCTCTCGATGTCTTCAACGTGGAGTACGACTCCGAAGACAAAGGCTAAGACGAGTAATAGAGACGAGAGATAGATGCAAGGAAAGGAAGTTGGCACTCCTAGGTCGCGAACAATAGTGGTGGTATTGAGAAGACCAGGATGGGGATCCATGGTCTGAACAATGAGCCTTATATACAGTTGTCGAGGGCTTTAAAGCTCCTCCCGAATTGTAAAGTAACCAATAGCGTAACTAGCTCGAACCCTAGTACAGCTATCCTAGGAATGAGTCATCGTACTATCTTACATGTGATAAAGCGCTCCACTGCTGACTGATACGAGTAGTCCATGACTAATTACCGCTGACCATCGTAGTCATAACCGATGTGTCAGTGCCTTGGTCAGTCTGTGACATCACCCCCTTTTCAGGTGGGACGTCCACGTTCCACGTGATCCCATACTTCCTCTGGATCCATCATCAAACCCCTTTGCTCCTCGATCCGTCCAAGTCCGTCAGCCATCTCCAGTCTCCGAATACAGCCCAACTTAGCTGTGTTGACCTGCCCGAAGGCTCGCTCTAGCTCCACTATACGTGCTTCCACCCTCTTCTGTTCATCTACCAAGGTCCTGTAGCGGTGGACCTCCGCCTTGAGTGTGTCATCGTGCAAGTCCCGGATGCACCGGTCTACGATCCACTTGTCCTCGTGTTGCGATTCGAGGTGGACTAGTTGATAGTGGGAGTAGACAGGGCGCTGGTGCATCGAGTACGTGGGGGTGGCGTAAAGAGGTTGCGGGTAGACGAGGTCAGACTCATCTATAACCCCGAGTACGATGGGGTTTGGACACATGATGGTCTGCATGTATTTTGCCTGGCGCATGACGCCGTTGACTGTGATGGGGAACGCGATCCAGTGGGCCCCCTTGTTCTCCCAGAACCCTGGCGGTGGGTCCTTCTTGGTGCGGAGATCGCCCATTGCCAAGTGGCATGACTACTCAGCCCACACGGACATCCTCTCGGTAGATGTTACTACCGGTGGTGGTCACTGCGTGGGGCGTGTCATCATTTATAGCGCCATAAGAGATCTGGGGGTGCTCAGCTGGGTAATATTGGTCCTCTTCTTCATAAACTCCGCTAGCCTGGCTGCCTTCTGCTGCTGTCGTCGTTCCACTGCGCGTACGAACTGTTCGGTTCGCCAGGTGTTGGCCATTCTCTTCCACTCCCCATCCGCAGTCTTGCGCCACTTCTTGAGGGCACTTGCATGAGTCGACCGGCCCCACTGTTTTCATCCTCTTCTTCCATGGCTTGATCAGTGGGGTGATCGTTACGTCCACTTCCTGTACCTCGTACGTCCCCTCCGTCTGGCACAGTGAGCACCAGTTGCTGAAGTGGAGGAGTGGACACGGGCTCGTCGCTGGATTGGGGAATCGACGTAATACTTCTGCAACTTCTTGATGGGTGATCAGAGCTCCTCCGTCTGTTTCGGCGTTGATGGCGGCACGCTGTACGCTCTGCGCGGCCTTGAGGGACAAAAGTCCTTCGTCCAGTTCGGCTCCAAAGACACACGTCGGGGTGCCGCAGTAGTAAGAGGACATTGCATATGATGATGGCAGGGATGTGTTGGTAGGTGTGATAGCGGTAGTGGGATGAGAGGACTTAGCGATGTGAGTTCGTCTTATATGCGTTTCTGCGGCTGGGTTTAAAGTTTTGAACTCCCTTATCGCCTTATCGGCGAATACGTCATCCTTATCGACCCATTGATTGTCGGAGTCTGGGTAGCCCTTCCATTTGACGAGGTAC
>WTXK01000636.1:0-24198 GCA_025769895.1 Lactarius psammicola
TCTGCAGATGCCGGAACATCCTGTTCATGGTGCGTGCGAATGTGGCGGGGGAATTTGTGAGACTGAAAAAACATGACACAGGGCTGGAAAAGTCCAAAGGGGGTTTTGAATGCTGCCTTCCATTGATCTTCTTCTCTGATGTGGATGTTGTTGTATCCCCATCGGATGTTGAACTTAGTGAAGATCTTCTTTCCTTGTAGTTGTTCTAGGATGGTGTTGATCAGGGGGAGTGGGTATGTATTGCGTACAGTGGCTGCATTTAGAGGGCGGTAGTCCATGATGGGGCGAAGTTTCCCATCCTTCTTCTTCCTGAAGAAGAATGACGAGGCGTAGGGGGAGTTAGATTCAACAATGTAGCCTTTCTCTAGGTGTTCATCCAGGAATTCTTTGGTAGCTGCCTTCTCTGCTGGCGTCAATGGGTAGATCTTGCAGTTGAGTGTGGCAGGGGCGTCAGGTTTCAGGGTGATTACATGGTCTTCTTCCCTGGCAGGTGGGGAAGCATTGGGCTGCCTTCTCAGAGAAGACAGCAGTGTGGCATGTGGTATTCTGAGGGGATTTCTGGGATGTGCTCTGCTTGGCTTGGGCTGCACGCTCAGCCCACTGTTGCATGACATTGTTGATCTTCATGAGGTTTTGTTGTTTCCTCTGCTGATACCCAGCTGTTTCCATGACAATACTTTCTCCCTTTAACTCATTGCGTGTCCAATCAACTTCTGGGTTGAATGCTTTGAACCATGGGTGGCCCAGAATGAGCTGATCCCTTCCTAGGTTGGCAACGAAGAAAATTTGTTTGACAACCTTTTCCTCCAATTTTGATGAACAGGTTGCAGTAATCTGTGATGGTGCCGTCCTTGTTGATGGTGCCATCCACATTGTGGACAATCCTGGGGTGCTCCAGGGGTCTTGTACCCATGCTGAGGGTCTGCAGTGTTCACGGTCGATGAAATTGTCTGTTGCACACCACAGTCTAGAAGGGTTTCAACTTGTGTTTCTCGGTGCCACATATAAAGGTGAACTTTGACTGTCATTGAGTCTTTCTTCATGCTGTACATGTTGCTAACTGATACGATGCGAGGTTCCGGGTAGCTCGTATCCCCGGACCGGCGGCATGTGATAGGGGTATGTGACTCATAAAGATAACAACCCGATAACCCCAGTACTGTACGATAAGAACGAGGTATGCGATTGGCTCGCCATTGTACGATATCTATGACTCGGACGGACTCTTACGATAACCATACTGTACATGATTGGCTACTTACCTTTCAAGAGGCGCTTTAAAGCCCTTGCGTACATGTATATAAGGTTAGCCAAGCTGCGCCGTAGTCCGCAGCTTGGTCTTCTCGAATCTACTCTGCCTTATCCGTCTTGCCTTGCGCTCCTCCTGATAGGAGTCTGCCTTATCATTGTTACCTTTGAGTCAGTATTGTCCCACGACTAGGGCTTGCTGTTATACTCCACGATCACGTGCCACGAGGGCCGTCATATCGCTAAGTCGTTCTTTGGTAGTGTCGCCTATTAGCTGCTCAAGTCGAGCCACGTGCCAGTAGACACGTAACACTAACACTACTGGGTTTCTTCTGTGATCATGGCTCTGCAGCCCATGTAGTCAATCTCCATGTCCTCGCTGTCGAGGTACTCCCCACGCTCCTCCTCTGTCATGGATGCTTTGATGGCCGCGATTTGCTGGGCCTTGGTGAGTGGGACTTTTGTCGTGGTGCTGCTGTCAGCTTGTGGGGTCAGAGTGGTGGAGTCAGTGGCAGTGTCAGCTACGCGGGCTGAAGTGTTCTGATTCTGGTGGTTCTGGGGGTACTGGGTACAGTTGTGGGCCATGTGGCCTTGCTTGCGGCAGCGGAAGCAGCGTCCTTCTGCTGCTAGCTTCTTGCACTCTTCATCAGTGAGTTTGAGTAGTTGTGGGACTGGGGTGGATACTGTGGCATCAACGTCCATTGGGACAACGCCGTCATTGCGTGGTGCTGAGGGGCGTTGGTTGCTTTGGCATGTAGATTGGTACTGGTTCTGGGTCTGTTGGCAGGGTCTCTGGTTGCTGCAGTTGTCGAGTCCCGCATTGTGGAGTTCTCTGTTGTGCTCGGTTTCTTTGCGCGTGGCTTCCTTCCAGCCGTCCATGTCAGTGGGGATCTTCTCTCTAAAGAGGATGCAGCGGTGGATGTTTGCTTGGAGGCCCGCGTGGAAGCGAGCGATGGTGCCTTTGGCGTCAGGCTCCCAGTCGGCTGTGGTGGCAAGCTGTTCAAAGGTTGCGATGTAGGTGTCAACGTCGTGGTTCTTCATCTCCAGCTTCATGAGCTGTTCGTAGGTGCTTTGTGTTTTGGTGGAATCTTTCCAGGCTGCTTTGAAAGCAGCTTCAAACTCAGTCCAGAGGTCCTCGTCTGTTTCTGCAATGGCGTTGGTGGTGCAGGTGGTCTTGGCTTCTAAGGAAGCTTCTTGGGAGTCGACCCATGCATCTACATTGGGTCCGCAGATGTAGGAGAGTGCGTGGATGACGCGACTGTAAGGCTGGTTCATGATGTCGATGTTCTTGTTGAGACGTTTGTAGTGCAAGAACTCGTGCAAGAAGGCTTCGCTCTTGGAGCGATCTCCAGTGAAGATGGCAGGTGGGATGCCTTGCAGGGCGCCACCAGTGACTGCTGTGCCAGACATGGATGCTGTGGTGGGTGTGGTGGGAACAATGGGAATAGTGGGGACAATGGGTGCTGGTGGACCACTTAAAACTGCTGCGGCTATCTGAGGGAGGACTGTGGGTGTCGAAGGTGTGGCGTCAAGTAGGAGGGATCCTTGTAAGGATACTAGTGGATCGAGGGCTGCTGTGAGGATGTTGATGTTAGTCGGTGCACTGGTGGGTTCTGTGGGTTCGTAGAGCTGGTTGTGTTGTTCAAGAACTTCAAGTTCTTGCCAGGTGGGTAATGGGATATTGTCTGGGATTGCAAGTACTGCATGTAACTGGCCATCAATGTAGTTTCCGGCATGCCACTGTCGATTGGCGAAGATAATGAGGTGTGCTCTTCCGTTGTCTGGGAGGTAATAGCCTTCTCCATGTTCTGTGGTAGTCCAGATAGCATTTCCTTTAGCTGCTTGAGAGAGGTTGTTGACTTGTTCTGGTGCGAGGAAAGGGTACTGTGGTGCAGGGGGTTCTGTGGGTACTTGTGCCATACTCTGTGGCGAAGTGGTACTGTCTGAGGAGTCGGAGTCTGAGTCTGAAGCAAGAGCACTGAATTTGCCTGAGCGCGATGTGGTGTCTGTCCCTCAGATGAGGGATGGGGTACAAGGTTCTAGGGTTCAGTGATGCAGTGGGTTCAAGGTGATGCAACTAGACGCTGCCAGTGTAGATAGTTCTGTCTTATGTCAAGGTCTCAGCAGGGACCTTGGGTGCAACTTGCACAAATAAGAACAGAGGTATGAGGGTTCTGTGTGTGACAATTGATATAGTTCAAAAGTCAAGACTTTGGTGGTGGGACCCAAATTAAAGGGGTTCCCCTAGTATGGTGATGAGAAGAAGAGAGGGGCACACAGGATAAGACAGTGAAGACGATGGTATTGCTGATGAAAAGACAAAGACAGAACTAAAGTACTACTATGTCTATGGAGGGTTTATATAGATAGTGGCAACCCACAGCTAACTCCTAAAACCCGACCCACTAGTAACTCCAGGGTCTGACCCACTACAAAGTTCTAAACAATCACATGTAAGGTGAGCAATCACATGTAAAGTAGGCAATCACATGTAAGTAGTGCTGTGTCAATGGTCAAGTACCAAGTCCGTAAGAGTAAAGTAAAAGAAAAAAGAAAATGTCCATGGGATCATGACAATCCCCATCACTCCCCACTTTTGAACTCGTACCATTATCATCATGTCTTTCACCTCTGGAATTGTTCAAGATGAATATGAATCTGTGGGCAAACATCATGCCTACCTTCTTGACCTCGTACCACCACCATCTCCCTAGAGCTCTGGTCTGTTGGCTGAGGTTTGCTGGGGGCTCCTGGGGTCATCGTTGCAGACGATGGGGGCCCCCTTCCCCTCATTCTTAACCTATCGGACTTCGTCGTCGCCGTCGTCGTCCACCTTTCCTCTCTGGGACATCGTCCTTTGATGCTCCCACCATATGGACTTCCTCATCGTTGTCCTCCTACCCCCTTGGAGTCGCCGGCCTCTGGCTTCTCCAGCATATTCACTTTCCCTCTCCCATGGCCGCCACATTGGGGCCAATATCCTCTCCTCGACATGGGCCTTCACCCCCGTGCTCACCATTCTTTAACCCTGGGGCTCCTTGCCCCCCATTTAACCCTCTCTGACATGGGCCTTCATCCCCATGGTCTTCATCTTACCCGTCGACTGGGACTTCCTCACCGTTGTCCCTCCCTCACCATCTGGCCTGTGTCATGAACTAGTATGCCGCGTTCATGACTTAGTAATACCAACGTACTATCAATAGTACTTGCCACACTCAAAGAAAGGGTACTATCAAGTTGTCCGACTAGGACCCTTGGTTCCACCTCCCATATAGTAGGAAACCTGGGCTCTATGGTCCCACCATGTCCGTTTGCGCAAAAGTGATGAGTAGAGGCGTCCACAATATCGCGTTTTCATTGTCGCCTGATGTTTTTGGATGATTTAACTTGTTATTATTTGTGGACAGGGTCCAAACAAGTTACTAATAGGTAAACAAGGATCTATTATTAGTATTAGAAGGTTCTACAACCTTCTATAGTCTTCTACCGGCTTCTACAGGATGTACTGCGGAGAAGGTCACGAGACCTAAGAGAGACTAACGCCATTGGACACTATTTATAATGCTTCCACTATATTCCAGAGTATTCTACTGCGCACAGACCATGTAACTAGGTATATAAGTCAGCCTAATACTACGGACAGCCCTCAGACTGTCCACTTGTGACAATCACCTGCTAGACTCCCCTTGCCTCTTCCCTTCTACCACCATTGAAGTGAAACTCCCCTTCGCAGTCCTGCTCGTGCTCAAGCCCTTGTTACTACTCCTCCTAGTCTCTCCTTCTCCTCTTCCCTACTGTTCGACGTCTTCCTCCGTCCTCCAAGTACAAACGGTCTCACTAGTCAGTGAGTCCTTCACAGCCTGGGTCTTCATCCCTAGGCTTCAAACCCTTCACACGCAATCAGGGTTTTTACTGGACTCGCCAAGCGTCGACGCCCCTCACTGTTGCTCTGCGACCCCTTCTTGGTTGGACAAGACCGTCTCTGGTGGCTAGGGTTTCTCTGGCTCTGGGGGCTAAGGGTTGGTTGAACGGACTCGTACAGCATGCAGACCGGGAGTTGAAACCCTTCCATGGGGGAAAACAGGGATGGGTGACCCTGACAACTACCCCAAAACCCCAAACGACTGCTGGCCTGTCTATTCCCTTCTCTGACACTCTCTGGGCTGGGGTTTCTCCGACCCCAACGGATCGATGGATGCGTACTCCCACGGCTGTCAAAGGCGCAGCTGATGGTGGATGCGTGCAAGGCTTAGCTCCGGTTTTTCCCCCTTTTACTGTCCCCTTAGGGTGGCCTTCATCCCACCCTTCCTCCTTCCTTTCGGACACATGCCTGTTACTTACGTTTCAGGACATTTTACCTTATTCTCTGCATGGGCTGCCGGTCCTTAACTGGGCTGACTCTCACACCCCCTATACCCACATCTGTTTACGCCATCTGTTTACGGTTGTGTGGATACCTACCGACTGTCCTTTCCCATCGTCCTGTGACAGGGCGTTCCCTTCCTTACCTAAAAGGGCCAGTAGCGGGTGCCTTCAGACGCCTGTGAAAACCTCATTTCTTCAATGTACCCCTTTTGACTTGTGTTTCCTGGTCTACCCACCCTTGTCTCCCACTAACCTTTCCTCCTTTACCCAGTGAAGCTCTCCACGTATGCCTGTCCCATGAGGACAAAGCTATCCTTGGCTGCCGATTAAGGCGCAGGCCGGATCAAGGGTCAAGAATTGGGGGGGGGTCTGGACGGTGACACGGGGCCAACATCCGACGTTCGGTAGATGGCGCGCTTCACGTTACATCCATCCAGGAGTGTGGAACCACTGTAGGCTACATAATTTATCACCGGTGAGCCCCCGGAGTTTACGTACAGAGTAGTTAGGCACACACTGTCACGTGTTTTGTACTTAGATGTACTGCCCCACGTTAATCAAGATTTTAAAAAAAAAAAAAAAAAAAAAACATCATGCCTATCAGAACATAATCGTCCCTACAGCGCCAGTCCCCATCCAGACCCCTCCTCCCCTTATGATTGGTTCCCCCGACATGTGTCACACTCAGCTTCTTGAATCTGAAGTCTCAACCCCTACTTTCCAACCCTTCCCATATGCCCCAAACACTCTACCCCCTATGTCTCCCACTCTTGTCAACAATGATACTGCAATAGCCACAGCAGTACAAGAAGAAGAATGGGGTCCTTATCCACCACTTGAGGCCAATAATGGCCTTGATGAGGTTATTGACTATCACCATGCCCCCTCACCCAATAACAATGACAATGACCCCAGACTTCCCTTCTTCCCAAATCTTCCACACTCCATTCAATATTACCCCCTCATGATCCCTCGCTCTGACAACGACCCTACCCAAGTAGTGGCCCCATATATCTTTTACCATGACAATAATCAACAAGTGGTAGGATGTATGGGATGAAACCAACCTCCCTACGCTGAACCTGTTTATCTCCGACCCGCTGATCCTCCCATTCGTATCCCCATTCCCATTTCTGACTCATGACTAGCCCAATTCCAGCATAAACACCCTTATGCATACGCCATTGATGAGGTGGTGCAAGACCTTGGCAACCCATGCATCAAAGCTGAGGTGTCGCGTCTTCGTGATGCCCTACACAGCAGACCACACTGCAGAAACAAAGGGAGGACATCGAAAAGCAACTCACACAGTTGCAACATGCTCAATTCAACACTGACCTCAAGATCAACAGGATTAGGAAGAGGATGGAGAAGGCAGATTTGGTATGCACCCTTGCAGACAGATACACTGTCCTCTACCTGCATCAAACCCATGTGGATGTCCCTCAACTCGCTATTTGTACTGGGGGACCAGTTGAATACCCTTGACACCATGAAGGGACCTCGCACTTGCATTATACATGCTGGAGCTGTGGTCAAGTAGGACACAAGAAGCAGCAATGTTCTACTTGTGTCAAGAAACATTGTTAGTGGTGTGACAGTAATCAACACTTTGGTGTTGAATGCATCTTTCATCATATGAATATCATCGATCTCCTTAACAAGCCAGACCCCAGTACACACCCCTGTTATTGTGGCAAATGTTTCAACAACTATGCCACTCATGAAGAATACAACTGCCCCAAAGCCATTACATGTCGACACTGCACTCAAAGGGGTCCTTATGGATTCCTTTGCACTCACAATTGCCCCAAAGATCGTCAGCTGACTCCACCAGACGGCAATAACTGGGACCTCAACAGTACATATGATGGGTCTCTTTAGAAGTTAAGGCAACTTCACCTCAAAAGGGGGGGTAATGTTATAATTCTGGACACTTTTTCTTACTTACATATTCTTGCTTATGTCCCCTTCCACTGCTTACTATACAAGTGCCAGACTTCTGACTCAGCCTGACTCAATTATCACATGTTACAGTACGATGACTCATTCTTGTTCTATGGCCTTCCATGGTGTTCCTTTACTAGTATCACATGCTAGCTATACCTGACTCATTCTGACACCATCTGTTTGTGACTCTTTGGTGTTGTACTAGTATATAAGTCACTCTCTACTTAGCTTGTACGGTAGACTCAACTTCTTCTTGAATCACATCATTCTTCAGTCTCACAGACTCTAAGGGGATTCCTTTCTGAGGATACCTGTTACGTGTCTACTGGCACGTGGCTCGACTTGAGCGATAGAGAGGCGACACTACCAATAGGTGACTTAGCGATATGACGGCCCTTCGTGGCACGTGATCGTGAGAGTATAACAGCAAGCCCTATTCGTGGGACAATACTGACTCAAGGGTAATAACGATGAAGCAGACCCCTACTAAGAGGAGCGCAAGACTTATCCCGATGAGGGAAGATGAGATGAGCGAATGCAGAGTAGATTCAAGAAGACCAAGCTGCGGACTACGGCGCAGCTTGGTTAACCTTATATACATGTACACGAGGGCTTTAAAGCGCCTCTTGAATGGTAGGTACCCAATCATGTACCGTATGGTTATCGTAGTAGTCCGTTCGAGTCATAGATATCGTACAGTAGTCAACCAATCACACACCTTCTCTTTATCGTACAGTACTGGGTTTATCGGAACCGTTATCTCTGAGTCACGTACCGCTTATCACATGTCAGAAGTCCGGGGATACGAGCTACCCAGATCCTCGCGTCGTAACATCACCCCCTTTTCAGGAAGGATGCCCACATCCTAGTACCCTCGACTCCGATGGAATTCTTGCTGGTCGGGCCGTTCCCAAAGTATCTCGGGGTCCCCGAGTTGTCGCCGTTCACGCTCGAGGCGTGCAAGGGTGTCGGCGCGGTGAAGGCGGGCTGCACACAGCGACCGTCTTCCGTACAACACCGCAATACCCGCCTCCAACTCCTTGACGCGTTGTTCCAAGCGCTGCTGATCTTGCGTCAGCGCTCGGTACCTTCGAACTTCGGCAGGGATAGACTTATCTGATAATGCCCGAAGGCATTGGTCGATTGCTGGCTGCCTTCGGTACCCCCACTCCAGGGTCTTCAGCTCGTCTTCAGTGTACTTCGGGGGTCTCGGGAGCACCGGTCGCAGGGTAGCGTAGAATGGGGATGCGTATACACGGTCCGTCCGGTCCGTTCCCATCAGGATAAGGGGGGTCGTCGCTCTCGATGATTTGATACCAGAGAGCGGGACGACTAACCCCTTGAATCGTGAGTGGACAGGGAATGTAGTCACTCCCCGCATTCCGAGTCCATCCTTCCGGGGTTTTGGCTTCGAATGGCTGCTTGAGGGGATCGTCTACGACCTCCCACCACTTGTGTCGCATGATAGGTTCTCCATCAGTGGTGGAGGCGTGCGGGGTGTCGTCGGGTAAGTGTTCATATCGACCGTAGGTGATATGGGGGTGCTCAGCTGGGTAGAGATCGGTTTCCCAATCAACATGTCCGAATTCTTAAGTTTGGATTCACGCATTCGCTTGATCTCGGCACGCCTCTTCAGCAGCTTCTCTCTCCGCGCGGTGTGCGCGGCGTCGAGCTGCTCGTTGGTCCACACCTGCGCGGTGTGCCACCAGAGCTCTGCAGGCCTCTTCACCGTCGCCTTGAAGGCGGAGTCGTACTGGTACGGGCTCGGTGTCGCTCGTATCTTCTCCCACGATGAGAGGATCGTCCCGAGTTCCACAGCGATGCTCCTCCATGTCATAAATGTTCCGCACTGTAAGCAGCCTGGGCTGTAATGTGCTTTCGGACAGTGTTGCCTGCGCAGGGCCGGGGAAGGCGCGCTCCACTGCAGCGAGTTCGTCTCTAGTAATTGGGGCAACCACCGTACCCTCGTCTTCTGTAGCTGCAGGGACCACAGCGGCTCCTTCTCCTGCGCTGCGGTTCCCCGCCGTCGCCGTCTTCGTTGTCGTTATCAGTGGTGTCCCATCCGAGGGCGGCGGTGTTGCCGGTTTCATGGACGTGTTTGAGACGGCGTCGAGCTTCGTCGAGGGAGATGAGTCCCTCCAGTAACTCGGCTGAGTATACCTCTTCAGCGGTTTTAGTGGCATAGTACGCAAAGTCCATGGAAGAGGTGTGAGTGGTAGGGAGTTGAGAGCGAAAAGGAGGATGGGGCGACTTAGCGACTTGGGTGCTCCTTAAATATGTTTCGGTGTCACAGTTTCGTTTTTCAAATTCCCTTATCTTTTCTTCGGCAAAGATATCGGCTTTGTTGACCCACTGGTTCTCCGAGTCCGGGTATCCACGCCACTTGATCAGGTATTGCCGCGTTCGTCTTCTGCCGAACAGCCGAGTGTCCAGAACCTTCTCGACCTCGTATTCTTCCTCCCCTTCCACAAGATCCAGTGGCGGACGTGTGAAATTTGGTCCGTGAAGGGTAGTTTCACGATAAGGCGTGAGAAGATCGATGTGAAACACCAGATGGATCTTCCACTGAGCTGGCAACTTCAGGCGATAAGAGTATGGTGACATCACCTGGTCTATCGTAAAGGGACCGTGTCTTTTTGCCGCTAGTTTTGCGCTGGGTTGATTGGTCTTGAGATTGCGCCCATCTAACCATACTTGGTCGCCCATCTTGAACTTCGGCGTATCTTTGTGTTTGACCCACAAGGTCTGGGCTTTTGTTATCAAGGACTGTGCCTCTCGTCGTGCTTCTTTCAACTGTTCCATGCGCGTTGTAACCTGGGGTATGGGGGATGGCTTATCCAGCCAATCAGCACGAGGGTGGTATCCCATGAGCAATTCGAAAGGGGACTTCCTTGTTATCTCGTGGGGCCACAAGTTATGCGCGAATTCCGCTAGTGGTAGATAATGGAGCCAGTCCTTTTGGTGATAGTCGACCTGGAATCGTAGGTATTGTTCCAGCCATTGATTTGTCCTCTCTGATTGCCCGTCTGTTCGGGGATGATACGCCGACGAGATATTTTGCTCGATTCCTAGTTGCCTGCATAGCTCCCTTGCGAACCTTGAGGCGAACCGTGGGTCGCGGTCCGAGATGATCTTCGTCGGGAGTCCGTATCGTGCGAATACGTTCTTGGCATATAATTGAGCAGTTTCTTCCGCGGTGATGTCTTCGGTACACGGTATAAACACCGCTGCTTTGGTACAGTCGTGATCGGTGACTGTGAGTATCGAGTCGTATCCCCCAGAAGATGGCAACTTAACAATGAAGTCCATGGCTATTGTTTCAAAGGGCTTTGCGTCTTTTCTTGGGAATATAGGGAGAAGAGGGGCGCGGATGGGTCACGTGTTGACCTTGTTTCATTGGCATTCTGCGCATCCCTTGACATATTCTACCACATCTTTGGTCATTCCTGGCCAGAAGTATCGTCTGGCTACAAGCATGCCGGTTTTTGTTATACCTGGATGCCCGTATACTGGGGGAGAGTGGTGAGCGTCGATGACCACACGTTTTTCGGATACTCCCCCAGTAATAACGCATCGGCCTTCCTTGTACCACACCCCATCAATCTTCATCAGTCGGTGGGCGTTGACCCAGGGTTGTATCTGTGCTTCGTCCTGCACCTGTTCAGTGGTATTCGCGGCTTCAACGGACGTTGTACCCGTGGTTCAAAGGAACATGTGGTCCGGGAGCACCACTATGCTTTGATTGTCGTTATCCCCGGTGTCGTAATCGCTGCGTCTTGACAGTGCATCAGCGCGCCCGTTCATTCGCCCTGCAACGTGCTTTATTTTGATCGGGTACTCAGATAGTTCAACTACTTCCCTGGCTATCCGTCTGTTAATGTTTTGAGGGCTTCGCCAGTATAGTAGGTTTGCGTGATCTGAGTGGACAATGATGTCGTGTGGGGAGCCCGCTAGCAAGGGCTTCCAGTGTTTCAATGCCTCCACTATTGCCAGGAGTTCGAGGTCGTATACGTGATAGTTGCGTTGGGCTGGGTCCAGTGTCTTCGAGAAGTATCCGATCGGGTGCTTCTTGCCATCTTGTTTTCGTTGTAGGAGGACTCCTCCAATAGCGTACCCTGAGGCATCCACTTCGAGTTCGAACTGGTCCGTGAGTACCGGGTGTGCCAATATGGGTTCCTGCGTGACTCGTGCCTTGAGCGTATCAAACGCTACTTGTTGGTCTTGCCCCCACGTCCATGCTTCTCCCTTCCTTGTGAGTGTGTTCAAGGGTCGTGCGTGGTGTGCGAAGCCTTTAATAAATGCGCGATAAAAATTGCAGAAACCAAGAAAAGAGCGGACGTCCTTAACAGTTTTAGGGATGGGCCAGTCGCGAATGCCCGCAATTTTTGCAGGGTCCATGCGTGTTACCCCCTTTTCAAGGATTACCCCCAGGTAATCCATCGCAGGCGCATGGAAAAGGCATTTCTCGAGTTTGAAGTAAAGGTCGTGGTCTTTGGCAACCTGTAGAACGTCACGAACCGCGGCCACATGACCATCGAGTCCGGACCGAGATGCGATGCCGATGTCGTCCATGTAAACACGGATTGTGGTGCCCCTTGACTCGTGTTTAAGGATGGTGTCGTGATATATGAAGTTCATCATGGTCTGAAAAGTGGCCGGTGAGTTGGTAAGCCCAAAGTACATGACCGTAGGCTCGAAGAGTCCATAGCGTGTTTTGAAGGCTGCTTTTTCCTCGTCCCCTTCTTTGATGCGTACATTGTTGTAGCCCCATCGGATATCAAGCTTCGTATAGATATCCGCGTTGCTCAGGTCCGTGATGAGATCGGTAATGAGTGGGAGAGGATATTGGTTTCGTACCGTTACGTCGTTCAGCTTTCGGTAGTCTTGTACGGGTCGGAGCTTCCCGTCCTTCTTTTTGACGAAGAAGAAGGGAGACGCGTAGGGTGACTTGGAGGGTCGTATGTACCCTTTCTTCAATTCGTCTGTTATGAAGGCCTGGAGTGCTTCGTCTTCTTGCCGCGTGAGGGGGTATACCTTGCAGTCTAATGCTGCCGGCGCATTTGGCTTCAGGTCAATAGCGTGGTCCCAGACCCGCTTGGGAGGAAAGCGGCGTGATTCTTCTTCGCTGAAGAGTGAAGCGAATTGCGTATACTGTGGTGGTAAGGTTGCGGCTTTTGTATATTGTTTTGCGTTGATAGCGAGTTCCGTTGCCGTTGTGCAAACAGTGCATTGATCCTCCAGTTGTTGAACGATTGTGTCTTTTTCGTGATGTAGTAATGCTGTAGTGGTGGCGCCAATAACCGGTTGTCGCGCTATCTGGGGGTTTATAGACCTGATTACCACAGGCAGCATATCTTCGTGGATGGCGGCGTATCGCCAAACGAATCGTGGTTCGAACGTAGCCAACCATGGGTATCCCAGAACGATATCTTCATTGCCGATGTTGGTAATGAGGAACCTCATTTCTTTATGAATCCCTTTAGTGCGTACATCGAGGTCCACATAATGAGTGATGGACCCCCCTTTGTTCTCGGTATTGTCGATATTCCATATCTTGCGTGGTTTGTCCAGGGGAACCAGTCCCAATCCTAGTCTTTTTGCGAATTTGTAGTTCATAAAGCAGTCAGTGGCTCCGCTGTCCACTAGAGCTTGTACGTCGGCCATTGCGTGATGTGTGCGTGTCGAAACTGGAATGTGCATAGATCAGAATCGCGTAGTTACTATTACAACATCACGAGAATGTACTGCCCTCACCCAGGCCGCCGGGTTCAGGCGTTTGGAAAATCCTCTCTTTCCCATATCCCCTTCATTACGAGTTCTTGGGTCTCATCACTCTTGTTAGCGATGGTTTGAAGTACTTGCGCTGCTTCTTGTTGCGGTGTCAGATTTGCGACAGCGCGAACTTGAACTGGCGGTTGCTGGCCTTGTCGTGTCCTTCGGGGCTGCGTGCAATCGCGACTGAAGTGTCCATATTGTTGGCAATTATAACATTGTACTCCCCTGGTGTCACGAGGTTGCCCTCCTCGTCATTGGACGTATCCTCCTCTTGGTGCATATCTCCCTCTTGATCCTTGCGTATAGGGGCGGAAGTTCGGATCGTTGGGGCTTACATCTTCGGAACCCACAACTGCCGCCATGGTATTGTCAACCTCTCCTCCTCTTGCTCTAGCTCGTGTGGATGTGTCCATCGCATCGGGGTGTGTGAGATGCGGAGGCGAAAAGTACCCCCCTCGGTTTCTGGGGTGATTTCGGTACTTTTCCAGGTTCTTCTTCCCCTCATTGAAATGGTTTTGGAGGTGGATGTACTGTTCTTGCCTCTTGAGGAGGGATGCTTTCCATCCCTCATAGCTTTGCGGGTTATCAAGCGTATAACATTGCTCGTACAGTTTACGCAGGAGTCCTTTGGTGAATACGTTGATCACCATTGGCGAGTCTGCTTGGTAGCCAGCGTGCTGCACTAATTCCTCGAACTTGGACACGTACTTGTCAATGTCCCCTCCTTCCATTCGTATCCCGTCTTGTAGCGCCGTTCGCGCCTGTTCTTGCTCCATCGTGTTCGTGAACCTTCTCTTGAAACTGCGGTACATGGCTTCCCAAATCCGTTCATCATCTTCTGGTATCCCATTTGTTATTTGCAGCGTCAACCACCTGGTGTGGGTGGTGATCCATTCGTTCAGGTCGTCCCCCTCCAGGAAGGTAAGGAAGAGGATAGCGCGTGAATAGGCTTCTCGCATTGTTTGCGTGTGGCAGTTCATGCCTCTGTATAATTCCCACTTAGTGAGGAATGTTTCAGTAGCTTTTCTGTCGCCGCAAAATATGGAAGGTGGCTGCCCTTGTAGTTTGTTATAATCCCCTCTTCCATTGGGGTCTATTCCCGGCGGTCCTCTGCCGCCACTTCCGCCACCACCACCACCGCCACCACCGCCGCCTCCCGATGGCGGTGGTCCTCCGGCTAGTGGTCGTCGTGATGGTATTCCTCCGGGGTATCGTCCGGGTGGACCCCCCCCTCGTGGAATGTTGGCGGGTATACCTTCACCTTCCACGCGTTGTCTTGCTAGGTAACTCCATACTCGGCTTCGTTCCCTGTCGGAGGGTGGATCGGGTTGGTCGGGCCCGTACATTCGTTGGTTTGCGAGTTCATCAAGGGTTAAGTGGTGACCCGTGTCGGGGTCAATGACCCGTTCTTCTGGTTGCAACGGTGTCGGCGCCCTTTCTTCTTCTCGTTCATTTTGCATCCTGCGCTCAGCCAGTGCGTCGGCGAGCCTGTTTTCTTCTTCAGTGTACATGCGTGTTTCCGTGGCCATTACTGCGGGCGATCTGATATTGATCTGTTCTGCTTGGGCAGCCAAGGAATTAATACGTATCTCGTCAAATCGTCGACGCTGCTGTTCTTCTTCTGCGTCTGAACGGTCTCCGACGTCGTCCTCCGTCATGGTTTGTTCTGTAGTGCCTTCTGATGGTGCTGGTGCGCTGTTGTCTTCTTCACCGTCGATTGGTCCCCACTGGTCCCTGTGCACTACTTCGCTTCGTAGGATGTTGCAGTTATAGTCGTTCCCTGTGGGTCGAAGTACGTCCCACCGTTCTCTGCGAGGGCTCCAAGCAACTTCCGTCCAACAAGTATGTTCAAAATTGAACTCAACTGGATAGACCCTTGATGGTCTCGTTGGTATATCCACCCAGTATCCAGTGACGTTATCTATTGTACCCCACCACGCGTTTCTGAGGTAGCGGACTGGGACGTTTCGATCTCCTCTTCGTTCGATTGAGTATTGCACGAATACCCAGCTGTCGGCAGTAGTTTCGGTCGCCACGTTGGGAGCTTGGTCTTAATGTTACGTGTCTACTGGCACGTGGCTCGACTTGAGCAATAGAGAGGCGACACTACCAATAGGTGACTTAGCGATATGACGGCCCTTTGTGGCACGTGATCGTGAGAGTATAACAGCAAGCCCTATTCGTGGGACAATACTGACTCGAGGGTAATAACGATGAAGCAGACCCCTACTAAGAGGAGCGCAAGACTTATCCCGATGAGGGAAGATGAGATGAGCGAATGCAGAGTAGATTCAAGAAGACCAAGCTGCGGACTACGGCGCAGCTTGGTTAACCTTATATACATGTACACGAGGGCTTTAAAGCGCCTCTTGAATGGTAGGTACCCAATCATGTACCGTATGGTTATCGTAGTAGTCCGTTCGAGTCATAGATATCGTACAGTAGTCAACCAATCACACACCTTCTCTTTATCGTACAGTACTGGGTTTATCGGAACTGTTATCTCTGAGTCACGTACCGCTTATCACATGTCAGAAGTCCGGGGATACGAGCTACCCGGATCCTCGCGTCGTAACAATACCTTTAGTTGAATGTGTGGGCCTTCATCTATTGCCTTGCCTCTGTTATTCAGAAGGACCTTCAAGTCACTTCCTCTGTGCCGTGTTGAGCCCTGCTCCACATGCTACTTGTGCATCATTGAACTGAGACCTTGACCAGGTTTCACTCTACCTCAGACCAGACTTAGTTGCACATCGCACAATTGTCCATGTGAGCGTAACAATACGTTGTGCTTTACCACCTTATAAGTATTTGAAATTCCTGGGTGTCCGGCTGATGGGGTATCGTGGTAAAAGTGAATTACCCCCTGCTTTAGATTGTTGTCTTCAGCAACAACAATCTGGTCTTTCTTCCACCAAATTGAGTTCAACTTGATCAATTGGTGGGTGTTGGTCCATCCCTCAAGCCAGTCCTGGCTGTCTTAGTTCTCCTGCTGATCCTTTTCAATCATATCTTGCAATGATTGATACCGATCTGGATTGATTCCCATGCGATAGTGTTCCCACTCCCATGGATTATTGGGGTTTGCCTCATAACTTCCTGCGATCCTTACATAGGCCTGGCTAAAGAACTTTGATGGCAACACCACAAGTTGCTTATTATCGCTGTTGCCTTCGTCGTAGTCAGGGCATCAGGACAGCACATCTGCACGTCCATTCTTCTTGCCAGATATGTGCACCAATTGGAAGTCGTAGTTCATATGTTCCACGTGCCATTGCGCCACTCTTCTATTGTGATCCCCTGGATTTTTCCAGAACAATAGATTGGCATGATCCATGTGAACCTTGACCTGATGTGCTGCCTGATGCAAGTATTGTCATCAGTGTCTGAACATTTCCAGAAGTCCAAGGAGCTCACAATTGTACACATCATAGTTCCTTTGGGCTTCGTTCAGAGTTTTTGAGAAAAAGGTGACCAGATGGAGTTCGTTCTTGTCATCCCTTTGCATTAGCACTGCATCAATTGCGTAATTTGACGCATCCACTTTGACTTTGAATGGTTTCTTCTGATCTGGCTGTATCAGCACTGGTTCTTCACATATTTGTCCTTTGAGCTTCTCAAAAGCCTTCTGTTCCTTGTCCTCCCAGGCCCACTTGGTGCATTTCTTGAGGAGATTATTCAGGACCTTCGCGATATGTGAAAACCCCTTGATAAAGTGCCTGTAGAAGTTGCAGAAACCCAGGATGTTACGCTTTTATGGCGTAGGCCTGACTTAGGCGATTTAGAGGTGACACAACAATGATGAGTATGTAACTTAATAAAGTATACAACTCAAGGTAACAAGGCAATACTTCATGCCCTTGTACCAATAGCAATATAGAGAGGAAGAGCAATGGAATTCCTGCTGCGAGAGAAGGGATACAAGTCGGAAGTGAAATTGAAGAAGACCAAGCTGAAGAGCCTTGGTCTTAATACAACAACTTATATACATATATCAAGGCAGCTTTAAAGCTCCTCTCCAATCTGTACACTGAATATGTTATGATCCGGACGCTTCAGTCCTTTCCCATGTATGTATCCACTTACCTTTGTTTCAGTTCTGTTATCTCTGTTATCCCATTGGTGTGTTTCCTTTGTTCTACATGTGGCTTACTCCATATTGTCTTGTGCTTCGGATAAGAAAACCTCAGATAACAACATTTACACATGTCTGCCTTTGTGTGTTCATCTTTGTGACTTGAGCACTATATATACTTGTACTTTACAATGTAGGAAGCCAGACTTGGCTTTGTTTGCAATCTAGCAACCTTGCCTTCGTACCTTTGGTGTAAACCGTTCATCTCTCATCTTGTGAACCACCTCCCTCGACTCTGACCAAGTCAACCTTCCTTCGAAGTCTTTGCAGTTGTACTATAACAACGCCACACCAGTTAGACTTAGTTCGCCACTAAGATTAGGCGTAGAGAAGTGTCTTACACTTCAGACTAGGTGTCCTACCACTAAGTTAGTTGTGCACCTTGTGCACAACACTATCTAGACACTACTAGAGTTGTAGCATCATAGACAATAGACGTCTTTGCTCATCTATTAGTGTGTGTCCTCACAGACACTCTGAACCCTTTGACCACCCTTTACACAACACCCCTGCTAGGGCGTAACACCTTCGAAGTCTTTGCAGTTGTACTATAACAACGCCACACCTGATTGACTTAGTTCGCCACTAAGATTAGGCGTAGAGAAGTGTCTTACACTTCAGACTAGGTGTCCTGTTACTAAGTCAGTTGTGCACATTGTGCATAACACATATTAGACACTACTAGAGTTGTAGCATCATAGACAATAGATGTCTTTGCTCATCTATTAGTGTGTGTCTTCACAGACACTCTGAACCTTTGAACCACCCTTTGCACAACGCCCCTGCTAGGGCATAACAGAATAGCACAACTACCTTACAGTCTATAAAGACATGTGATTTCGACGCTGACTAATACTATAAGTCCATGACACATGTATGCTTACTAACCCGGTCATAAGTATTAGTAAGGTCCTGTACTTTCTGCGATCTGTATCACAGAAATTGCCAAACTTCTTTGATGTTCTTCAGCATTTTCCATTCTTGCACTCCTGCAATCTTTATCAGGTCCATAGTAACTGTGCCATTTTCCAGTATGACACCCAAGAATTCAATTTGCTTGACCTTGAATTGACACTTGCTGGGCTTCAAATATAGGTTCAGTTTGGCCAAACATTCCAGGATTTGGTTAACCAACTTGCAGTGTTCCACAAGGTTGTCTTCAGTTGCCACCAAAATATCATCCATGTAGATGATTACTTTGCCCATGGCAATGATGTCAGTGAACTGAGTGTTCATCATCCTCTGGAAGACTGCTGGCGCATTCCTCAAACCGAATGGCATGACAGTTGGTTCAAACAGTCCTATGTTTGTCTTGAAGGCTGCCTTATGCTCGTCGCCTTCCCTGAACCATATATTGTTGTACCCAGCACGTACATCCATCTTGGTAAAAAGCCTTGCATTTCAAACCTTATCCACTAGTTCCTGGATAAGGGGAAGGGGGTATCGATCTGGCACCATGAATGAGTTGAGCTTCCAATAATTAACCACTGGTCATGACTTCCCATCCTTTTTCCCAACAAAGAAAAAGGGTGATGAGTACTGGGACTTTGATGGTCGAATATATCCCTTCTCCAGGTTTTCCTTGATATAGTCATCAAGTTTCACCTGTTCTTCAAGAGTAAGCGGATATATCTTGCAGTCTAGTACTTTTGGGGCATCCTTAACCAGGTCAATGGCGATATCCCAGGGTTGATGTTTCAGGAAACACCTTAATTCTTCTTCTGAGAAGACCTTCTTCCACTTGTGATAGTGAATGGGGACTATCTGGTCCCAGGTCTTCTCCTCCTTTGGAAGCACTTTGACAGCCATCTCCATTGACGTGGAGGTCCATCTGATCATATCTTCGTCCATCCGGGTGACGAAAATTTCTTCTCCTTGTTCAGCCAGGGTCTTGGCTTTCTTTACCCATGCATCTCATATGTGCTTCACTTCTTCATTGATCTTTAATCCCAGGGTCTTGATGATGAGAGGCTGCATGCTTTCATCAAGCACAGTGTTCTTCCAATCAATCTTGGGCTGAAAAGTGGCCAGCCATGGGTACCCCAGGATAAGTTTGTCTTCTCCCAAGTTGGTTACCAGGAACTTCATTTCCTCCATCTTGGTTCCTACCCTAACTTGGAGGTCCACAAAATGCTTGATCATGCCTGCCTTGTTATGGGTTCTGTCAACATTTCAGATGTTCTGAACCTTCTGGAGGTTGAGTTTTCCAATCTTCATCCTTTTGAGCAGCTTGTCACTGATGAAGTTGTCTGTAGCTCCTGAGTCCATGAGAACTTGTCTTTTGGCCTTTATGTGTGTGGATTGTAACAGTGTTGGAATTTTCAACAACTTGTATTTACATCGAAACATGTTCTTGAGTCTTAAGGTGCGCACCCAGGCCACTGGGGTTGCACCTTTTAAAAATCCTTGTCTTCTAGATCACAGCATTCCAAGCCTGCAGCCATTTTTACAATGTGCAGCTTGTCTTCTTTGGGAAGGGACCTTCCAGCATTGATGTAGGAGGTCCAAGCAGGAGGGAGTGATGCTTCAGTACCAGCATCTGTTTCCTCATCTCTTGTAACGCCACCACAGGGGTGTTAAGTACGACGTGTACTTCAAGTCAACTGTCAGGGGTTCTGGTAGAGCGAGTCGGGTTAGGACTCAGTCCGGTGATGAATAAGAGTTGTTCTAGCTTTTGAAAGCTTTATCGACCTTAGTCAGGGGAAGCGAGGCTCAAGCACGAAGGCGAGCAAGGGACTTAAGCTCGAAGGCAAGTCAAGGACGAATTCGTGAGTACTGATGTGGTATTTACACAAGAAGTCAGAACTGCTGTACAAGCCAGTCCGACTACGACCTATATACTAGTACAAGCCCCAAAGAGACAACAACAGGGCAACATAGTAGGTAAACAGATGGCGCCATAAGGAACATATGGGCGCGACAGGTATCGTATGGCGTCAGAGATAAGACTAGGGTCTGGGGTCAACTATCAGTGACACGCGGTGGTCAGAGGACCAAGTGGCAGCCAGCGCATGGCGTATAGTAGTCAGTCATAGGTCATCACAGAACGTATCATAGAAAGCAACAATCAATGTATAGTAAAGGCGCAATGCCTATCAATCAAGAAGGGGGTTACGAGGGACGTCAGGTGTGAAGGGAAGTCAGGGATAAGGAAGCGAGGCTGTCCATAAAGGCAGACATGTGAGGGGTCTGGGTGTAGGGTGACGTCAAGGGGAACAATGACAAAGAAAACAAAGATAACAGAGATAAAGCTGTCCATGACGTACGAGGCGTGCGGGAGTCAAGACAAGTCGTATGAAGCAGGGAAAGAGTTGCAAAGATGAGAATCCATGGATAGAGGGACGCGTGGCGTCAACTTCAGGGAAAATGGTAAGAAGTCCCCTTAGCAGTGCATCGCAAGGCAAGAAATCGTAACATCTCTGCTATTGGCATCAGCAGTGCGTGCTTTAGCCAGCTCCTTCTACTTATTACCCATCTACCACCCTTGTCGACGCATATTCAATCAATCAAGTAGACTGTTGGAGTGACATCTCCTTAGTCTTACGAAGATTAATAAACCTACTTCCATTTGGCGAAGTAATACCCTCTTCAAGGTTTGAAGAGTTCGTTACCCAAGACTTACCAAGCATCGCCGACGCAGCCCAAGAACAACTCTTGTATTGGCACTTAGCAGACCACCCCACCTTAAACAATCACCCAGTAGAATCCCTTCTACTTTGGGCTAAAGACGACTATTTCTGGTTTATCACAGTACCACCAAGAAGAGAAGAACTCATAGAAACCATCAGAAGGGGAGAACGCGTTCACTTTTTGGAGTGATTTCGATTAGACTACACCAAGGTCCAAGTATCCTTTCAAGAATTACGCCTTGAAAGTCATGCACAAGGCCATCGCCTAGTAATCACAGAAGGAAAAGAGTTCACCTATAAGTGGACTAACGCCACTTGGTCTACCACTTTGGAGAACCCAGACCCAAGACTAATCAACCCCAGGATCCGCCACCTCCCACCAGACCAACCAACTAACCCAGAAATCCTAGAACCCGCAAGGCGCGAACCAAGCAAATCCCTACCCCCTAGCAGTCCACCAGCATCAAGTCCTCCTACATCCACAAGCTCTGTTGATGGTTGGGAAGATAATACTTCCAACCAGTGGAATAGCAGAGCCGTTTGTTGGTGTAGTAAAGAAGTGTGTAACTGTGGATACAGACCAGATACCCCACCTACTCCACCTAGTGTAGTATTGTGGGCGCCAGGCCATAGTTACCTACCCTCTAGAAAAATATAGAGGGTTCCCTTTGACTCAGAAACAAAACTGGCAGAACAAGCAGTTGAGTGGGCTATCAGACTGGCTTCTCAACAAGTCGCGCAACAACCAAGAAGGTCCAGGCGCCAAAACAGATTTAACATCAGAAACAGTACTATCACATCGCCAGCAGTTCAAGCAAGAAGCCCACCAAGTATTAACCAAGCCAACCCACAAGAGCCAGTATACCCCAGTATCCAACCAGTCCGCGGACAACCAGTGTATCCCCTTATTCGACCAGCGGTTAGGATACCAAGACAGCCCTCTACAAGTAGTGAAGAAGCCCAGTATCAAGCCACTCAACCAGTCCTCCACTGTCATTTCCCAGAAGCCATCTACATATCAGAACATATCCCCACCAGATCTCCAAGAGAGTTGAAGAGGTTCCAAGACCACTGTAGGCTTCAGTACGACGCAAATAGGGCAACCTTAGTCCTTGAACAACCCTTAACACGCACACATGAAATCACTTCAAGCGCCCTCAACTTTCAGAACCTCTTGTGGAAAAGCAAAACCACCGTCAGTCACTTTGGTATATTTGAAGAATACCATTGAATTCGTCGACAACTTAGACCCAACACCACGGATCACGCCATCTTACAGCCAGCATATCAAGTCTTTTACCAGTGGGACTCTGACAGTTGGGTCGTCTCTAGACTCCAAAGAAACCAGTGAATGAGCAGAAGGCTCGCGGTAACAAGAAGAGATCTCACAGACACTGAAGAAGCAAACGTCCCCTACTACTTCACAGACGCACATTTTTCCTACAAAGACAACTTATATCACGCATATTGGGAAGCATACGCAGTCACCAGCACAAACGGACAATTTCCGTGGTTTATTGAAGAACTAGGAAGAAACCTAGACAGGCCAGACTACAGAGACGCCTATCCAGGATTTCACAAGGTTGAAGACCTCAATTACCTTAGCCTCATAGGAAAATACCAGAACAAGGACGTTGCCTGGTCATTTAACAAGAGTGGCTGGTATTACAAAAATAACAAAGAAGTAAACTTTAAAGACGACAAAGAAAGTCGACCCAAAACACCACAAGAAGAGTCAAGTAACCCTCAAGGAGAAGGGCCTAGTAACACCCAACAAGAAGAACCAAGTTCTCCATTAACTCCTCAGGAAGAAGCGCAGTCTACCCATCCTTCATCTGAAGAACCAAGCTCTAGCTCAGATTCAGACCAAGCAGAAGTATCCCAGATCCTAGAAAGTGCAACCAAGACAGTTACCTCTTTAATAGCAAGGGTATCAAGACCGCATACTCCACAATCTCAGTCACCTCTAGTTTTTCCAGGCGCACTACCCAGTACACCAGGCCCATCCCTACCAACAGTTTATCCTACTCCAGTTACAGTTGCGCAAGCACCAACCACAGTACCTAGGGCAGATTCTCCTACCCCTGCCAGACAACCAGTCGTAGTTGCGCCTGTACAACAAGTACTTCTCCCCAGAGCAGCTCCCCCCATCGTTCCCCCAGCCATGGCAGCACCAAACCCAAAGAAAATATTAGGCGTTCCCCTCAAGCCATTTGATGGCAAATCAGAGAAGGCAGAATCCTTCTGGAACAACTTGGCAAACTACTACTACCTCAACGAAGACGTCTATACAGATGAAGGAAAGAAGGTCTCCACAGCACTAACCCACTTCAAACTGGGTACCCCAGCAGGAGAATGGGCTCAAGACAGACAGAAAACAGCCCTAGCAGCTACACCAATAAACTTTGGAACATGGGTATCCTTCAAGAACGCCTTCAAGAAACACTTCATTCCAGAACACATCAAACTAGAAGCCACCAATGCCATGTACAACTCCAGAATGGGAAACAGACCTTTCGATGAATGGTACCAGGAATGGTCTACCCACACCTCTAGATCTGAGGCAAATGAAGAAACCAAGATGTTCGCTTTTAGAAAA
The DNA here is from genome assembly GCA_025769895.1 of Lactarius psammicola. Lineage (NCBI taxonomy): Eukaryota > Fungi > Basidiomycota > Agaricomycetes > Russulales > Russulaceae > Lactarius > Lactarius psammicola. The sequence goes on from WTXK01000636.1 coordinate 23,702, forward strand.
GCGATTCCACAAGCGCTACACCAGAAGATAGTTGGTCTTTCTCCTCAGCCTACAACTTTGGAGACATTAGTCGAGAAAGCAAGAGACTTCGACAGAACTTGGCACCTCTTCAATAACCCTGCCTTCACACAAGGAGGAAGAAACAGACAAGCATAAGGACCTAGGAATAGAGCAGTTTATACAGAAGAAGAAGACACTCAAGTTAACACCACCATAACCGATCCCCAGCCAAGAGGGAAATTGTCCAAAGAAGAAAAGGACAAACACTTCAAAGAAAAACTTTGCTTTTTCTGTGGGAAAGCCCAACCACATCGCCAAGGATTGTCGGACTAAGAAGCGGCAACTCAAGGAGGAAATAGACAGGGAAACCAACATCCCAGGTCGGACTTCAAAGCACACGCAGCCATGACTCAGGAAGAGTCTTATGAAGACGCACCAGAGGAACACCCAGCGCAGATAGCTTCACTATACCACAGTCCTACACCACGGTTCTCTAT
>WTXK01000637.1:0-24165 GCA_025769895.1 Lactarius psammicola
TGGGGAATATAAATAATCAAAACAACAACTGAGGGCCCCACGAGATAGTAGCGTACCCATATGAGGTCGCCATTGGCGTATGGTGGGCCGTCGTGCAATACAAACAACGGCCCTTTATTATTTTCCCACTACTTCACAAGCCTATATCAGTTGACTGCAGGCTGGAAGATGCTAGACAAAAACCTGACCTGCCAACGGTATAGGTCATCGCATGTCTTCTTCGCGCAACAATACTTCGGTCTTCAGTGGGTCCGTCCATTGGGGAATGCCGTTGAGGGAAGGAGTAGAGACTTGGCATATCGTTTGTTCTGGTCTGAATTTTCTGTTAGAAGGAAGCGCAGATGAACGGAATGGCCTTTGGAGAAGATGCAGGCGAGTTGTCCGAGCTGCTTGCGTGACACAGTACGAAGGTGGTGTAGTGGAAGGCCCGGAAACCTCCTAAGAGCATTGCCCTAGTCGGTGTTCAAGAAAATGGGATTATAAGCGCGCATTATGTGGCAACAACACCTGGACGCGTCTTGTGCAGGTGCAATTTCCGACAGCATCAATCATCATGATAGAACCCAACACTTCTTTCACGCAAATAGTTCAAACCATTTGTTCGCCTGTTACCATGATCGTAACTTGAAGTCCTTTCACAAACGCCGAAAACTCGGAGGTGTTGGGCGGAAACTTAATTCGAGGCCGATCCAGAGCGGACCGGCCGGGACCGTGAGACCGATGCGAAAAGTAACCAGGGACATGTACGAGTCCCAACCACGGGGACCGTGACCAGGACCAATTGAAGCTGTCCAGCCATAGTGTCTCAATGCGCTCTTTATCTAGCAGATTACACTTCAGACCACCTAAAAAGAACGCGGACTGCTGTAGTGGTTCTATTGAGTGTTCATACAAGTAGTCCAACTATGTCCATCCACCAAAGTAGAAAAGTCAATACGGGTTTCGTACTCGCCGGCCACCCAGATATTACTCGGGTGGTGAAGATGTTCCCTATGTATCGGTGGGATCCACACTAGGAGTTCGTCTTTACTACCACATATCCATCCCTCGTCGTTAATGATGGGGCGGTCGGTGAGGTTGACGTGTCTTATAGTTTCTGTCTTCCCTGTCGTGGCGTTCCACATACGAATGGCTCCATCGTGCGGGCCTGAGACGATGCGCTGGCCATCTGGCGAGAACGCCACAAATCTGACCCAACCTGAGTGTCCAGTAAGTGGGCCTGCCACCGTCTCTTCCCGTGGTGGCATTCCAGACACGAATTGTTCCATCGCGCGAGCCTGAGACGATACGCTGACCGTCTGGCGAGAATGCCACAGACCTGACCGAATCGGAGTGTCCAGTAAATGGGCCTGCCGCCGTCTCTCCCGTCGCAGCGTTCCACACACGAATTTTTCCATCGTCCGAGCCTGAGACGATACGCTGGCCATCTGGCGAGAATGCCACAGACCAGACCGAACTCATGTCTTCCTCTGTCTCTCCAACAAATGAGTCTTCCTCTGTCTCTCCAACAAATGAGTCTGCCTCCATCTCGCCAGTAAATGAGTCTGCCTCCGTCTCTCCAGTAAATGAGCCTGCCTCCGTCTCTCCAGTAAATGGGCCCGCCTCCGTCTCTTCAGTAAATGCGTTTGCCTCCGTCTCTCCAGTAAATGAATCTGCCTCCGTCTCTCCAATCGTGGCGTTCCACGCACGACTTGTTTCATCATCCGAGCCTAAGACGATGCGCCGGCCATCTGGCGTGAATACCACGGACAAGACCGAATACGTGCGTCCAGTAAATGGGCCTGCCACCGTCTCTCCCGTGGTGGCATTCCACACACGAATTGTTCCATCGTCCGTGCCTGAGACGATGTGCTGGCCATCTGGCGAAAATGCCACAGATGAGACCGAAGGCGTGCGGTCAGAACATGGGTCTGCCGCCCACTCTCCAGTAAATGGGCCTGCTGTCATCTCTCCCGTCGTGGCGTTCCACACACGAATTGTTTGATCGTACGAGCCTGACACGATGCGTTCGCCATCTGGCGAGAATGCCACAGACCAGACCGAAGACGTGTGTCCTATAAACGGGCCGGCTGCCGTCTGTCCCGTCGTAGCGTTCCACATACGAATTGTTTCATCACTCGAGCCTGAGACGACGTACTGGCCATCTGGCGAGAATGCCACAGACCAGACCGAATCCGAGTGTCCAGTAAATGGGCCCGCCACCGTTTCTCCCGTCGTGGCGTTCCACATACGAATTGTTCCATCCTTCGAGCCTGAGACGATGCGTTGGCCATCTGGTGAGAATGCCACAGACAAGACCGAATCCGAGCGTCCAAAAATTAATGGGCCTGCTGCCGTCTCTCCCGTCGTGGCGTTCCATACACGAATTGTTTCGTCGACCGAGCCTGAGACGATGCGCTGGCCATCTGGCGAGAATGCCACAGACTCGACCGAAGACGTGTGTCCAGTAAATGGGCCTGTCACCGTCTCTCCCGTCGTGGCGTTCCACACACGAATTGTTCCATCACCCGACCCCGAGACGATGCGCCGGCCATCTGGCGAAAATGCTACAGACGAGACCAAAAACGTATGTCCAGTAAATGGGCCCGCCGCCGTTTCTCCCGTCGTGGCGTTCCACACGCGAATTGTTTCATCGTCCGAACATGAGACGATGCGCTGACCATCTGGCGAGAATCCCACAGACGAAACCGAATACATGTGTCCAGTAAATGGGCCTGCCACCGTCTCTCCCGTATTGGCGTTCCACACACGAATTGTTTCATCGTTCGAGCCTGAGACGACGTGCTGGCCATCTGGCGAAAATGCCACAGATCTGACCCAACCTGAGTGTCCAGTAAATGGGCCTGTCGCCGTCTCTCCAGTCGTGGCGTTCCACACACGAATTGTCCGATCGGAAGAGCCTGAGACGATGCGCTGACCATCTGGCGAGAATGCCACAGACCTGACTGAAAGCATGTGTCCAGTAAATGGGCCTACCGCCGTCTCTCCCGTCGTGGCATTCCACACACGGATTGTTTGATCGTCCGAGCCTGAGGCGATGCGCTGGCCATCTGGCGAGAATGCCACAGACAAGACCGAATCCCAGTGGCCAGTAAATGGGCCTGCCACCGTCTCCCCCGTCGTGGCGTTCCACACACGAATTGTTCGATCGTCCGAGCCTGAGACGATGCGCTGGCCATCTGGTGAAAGTGCAATGGAAGAAACCCTGCCCCCGACATTTGGAATCACCATCTCCGATGATGGCCAATGAGACAATTGCCCACGTTCCACATGTAGCATTCGAGGAAATGAGCTGGAATAATGTGCAGAGACCAGAGAACGAGTCGGTGCGAATGGTAGAGCAGAAAGATACACATGTGGAGCACTCTTTGCCATGGCCATCCCGAAATACCGTACAAACACGGAAGCATCATTGACGAACGACCTGAATTTCTCCAGGTCTGTCTGCGAAACCTGCTGCGATCGTATCTATTAGTTGTTCGCCTTCCTCATCGAATCAACAATCATACTCACTCCTTGACCAGACGCTAACCACACGTTCAGAGCCAAGAACGCTGGCGAAGCAAGACCCACATCGCTTGTCAAGCTAAGGGCCTCCAGCCAAAAGAGGAATTTCTTCTCAAAGAAGGTTCGAAGTTTTCCAAACAGATCGGTTTCGAAATTGATATGTCCCAAATGATCGCCCCAGAAACGACAGGCATACAACAGAGCGGGTGGAATGTTTTTGTCAATGCGGGAGTTAAGGTCATCGACGTCTTTGTTGGCAAGATACGATGTTGCAAGATCGCAGATATTAAATTTGAGACCGTTGAGCAGTAGACCGAGACAGGAATGTGCCAATTGGAGGTGAGCATCACGAAGGCGAACACAAAAATCGCCGCTCTTCTCTTGATCTGTGAGAAAATCGCGGAATGATGTGTGGAGTGGAGCGATGGGAAGGTTTTGATCAGTTGAATTGACATTACTCAGCAATGAGCTGAGGTGGCGAAGCATTTCAACAACATAATCGTCGTCGTCGTCATTAGAGGTGTGGTGTCGCAAAGTGGTCAGGGAACAGATAGAGAGGGGTTCAAATGCAGTAATGAGCTGCCCAACGACAGACCGGAATAGAAGTCGTGCTTCTTGGTTAATAAAATATCCTTCTAGTACTTCTTTGTACAGCTCGTCCAACGGGTCTTGCCTATGGTAATCTGCGATGAGGCTCAAAAGATGCCTTATGCACTTTTTCTTGCTAAAACCAAAGGAGCTAGGAGGTTTAAGAATGTATCCGCAGGCAACCGCCGCCCACTGAAATAATCCCTCTGCCTTTATGGCCAGCGCGTTGCCATAATTTTTGAACTCCTCTGAAGGGAGCCTCTCTCGAAGCAAGGCGAGAATATCATCGTGTGTTTTGGCAGCTAGCTCAAGGTCGTCCATATGTTTGATGCGGACTGACAGAGCTCCAACGAATGCAGACTCGATGTCGTGCTCAGGTCGCGAGGTGATGAGCACACGGAAATGGGACGGGAGTTTAGAGAGGGCCTCAACAAGAAATGTGTGTAAGCCGTTTCCACCAGTTACATCCCCACTCTCGTCCAATGCATCGATTACAACAAGAATGGGACCGACAATATGCAGGTCCTTAAGCGGCTCCAGGATGAGGGATTCAAACACGGTACGATAGTCACGGGTTCCAACTCGAAGGGAGGTGTTGTTCTTCACGGCCCTTCCAAGCGCGGTTTTAAACGAAGGATACCGGTCGGAGAGATCGCGAGCAAGAGTCGTGAATAGGTGATAGGGCTTGGGTTGCTCCTTCCGCAAAAAGATAAATGATGACGTAAGACGGTGCATTTTATCGAAACGACGTGCGATCTCGTGCGCGATGGATGACTTTCCTGTGCCTGCTTGCCCGAAAAGAACGAGACAACGCTCGGAAGCAGGATCGTTCACCCAATTGACAATGAAGTCCAGGAAGGCCATGCGTGTTCCCGCAAGACAGCCCTTGTCTGGTGTGAATCGTGAACCTGTCCCATATGGGATCTCTCCGATTTTTCTATCTAGTTCTATAACGATCATCAGAACGACTACCCAGAAACCCACAAGCCACCAGGAATACGTACCGGCGTCTGAAACTTGGCTTGACACCCACTCAAGCCGAGTAGACGTCCAATCTACCTTGGCCGAAAGTATTCCCGCGCCGTCCAGAAGTTGCAATGCAGTTATCTCCGTGGTGATGGCGGCTTGATCCAAGAATGCCCTTCGGTGTTCGACAAGAGTGGTGGACAAGTGCTCAATTTTTTTCTCAGCCCCGCCACCCATATTCTTCAACGTCCGCTTCCCTGAAAGTTGCACGTTTACGCTGGCCGATGAAAATTAGGTAAAGATAACGTACAAAATTGCGTGTCCTTTGCATATGATTGGATAAAGTCACAGCAATTACAGACATCCTGCAACATGAGGGTAAGGATTTGAGCCTGCTTGGACTCGGGCTTGATGGATTTCAATGTGTCTTCGTGGTGTGCGAAATCAAACGCGTCGTGCATCCCTTCAAGGAGAGTTCGGACATTGTCGTCGCGTTGATACTGTTCTAGGAGTTTCTACCATCCAGACGAAATAGCATAAGTGTTTTGCTCCTACAATGACGCAAACGGATGCACCTTGGGAATCGCTAAAAGCAGACCGCATGCCATCTTCGCATACGGGGAAAGCTGAGAGTGACGGCAGGCTCAGAGAGGGATAAGCAGAAGGACATCACACGCACCTCTGCAATTGGGCTCAACGTATCCATCACCCAGTTGATCCTCCCAACTGTTATTTCCCACGTATTTGATCGGTCCATTGGCTTCATGGCTTCATCAGCGCGACGGAGAGTAATAAGAGGGTCCTCGGTAGGGGACACCTCTGTCTGACTACGCGACGTAGGAACGCCAGTCTCGGCGGAAAAGCGATCAGGCAGGGGTAAAAGAGGTTCAAGGGCGGTATATTGGATGGGACCCCTAGACTCTGGTGACATTGAGGGATTTGTGACTTCTTCAGCGGGAGAGTCGTCTCCTTCGATCAGTATTTTTGGGGGGTTGTCCGGCAAGATCGGAGAGGCCATGTTCGCTGACACAGTGATCGTTAAGTAGAGCGTGATCGGCTGCATCGACTGTCCGGCTTGCCCATCACCATCACTAAGAACAAATGGGACATCTACATGCAAGACGTTCAATAGTCGAATGAACGGGAATTCTAATGAAGGACGAACCATTTTGTGATTCAACGGGTATCGGTATCTCTTGGGTCCCAATAATGACATCACGGTGTGTGAGCCGCTTCTCATAAAGGCACAGTGTGAGATGTGAAGACCGTCGTGTAAAACTGAACAAAACCTTTAGCCAAGAAATAAGATCGCAAAAGGAAAGTCCTACATAGCACCAAGCCTCTGGTCCCACTGCACTGTCTGTCTATCAATCTGAACGCTTTGCGTCTTCTTCGTTGTCGCAAGATTGACTACAGTGACAAAGAACCGCCTCTTCAGGCCAAACTGTCTCTTGATATGGGGAATATTGTCCGCTCTGAGAACTAATAAAGAGGTTAAATTCTTATCGAGGCATTAACGACTTAAGTACGTACCAGTCACCTCAATGCGTAGCTGGGACTGGCTTCCCTGCGATTCGGCAATTTGAATGCTGTCCAAGAATGATCCTTGACCAAACATCGTTATACAAAAGAAGGGATTGACGCACCCTCTTCCTGCGTTTTGCGACGCTGAGGGACCCAGGCTGGAGTAGTGGGTTACTATCAAGGAAGTCACAGATTAATGGCTATCTACGCACGAATCCAAGGACATTTGCCGGTGCTCCGAATTTTGTGCAGTGGCCATACTAGATAGAAGGATGCTTTTGGGGTTAAAGTGAGCGTACGGTTCGAGCGTCTGGGTCACAGCACCAGCAGGCTATCCGCATCAGCCCACGCTGTGGCATTCCGAATAATCCCACGACAGTCACGAGTCGAACTGAAACACCCACACCCTCTTTCATGCATGCTTGGGCGTAAGCTAGTGGCTTTCCTGGAACATGCACCGCGCACTTTCAATGCACAACGGAGACTCTATACCCAACTTTCGTCCCCAGTAGAAATCACCATGCGCTCTAGTCGTGGCGGGCACGGTCAGAACCTTTCTGAGCGGTTCCGACGACTGGAGAAGATGGTCCTGGCTAAGCACAACCTCAACCAAACCATTACACACGCAACTCCTCGAGTTTCCCAACAGCCAACGCTATCACTCCCCACCACTTCGCGGCGGCAGCCTACCCCAGCGACCTTTAGAGGTCTTGTCATACCAGAGATACCTAAAGCTCCTGAACCAGACGGTGAGTGCACAACCCCTTACAACTGCCTCCTTCTTACGCTCTCACAGAGTGTTGCATGTCTGGCTGCGCCGTTTGCGTGCACGATTTATATCAGGAATCATTGGACGCCTACAAAACTGCCGTGGCCTCTGTCCGTGCCTCTCTTACGTCTATGGGCGTACCCATGGAACAATGGCCCAAGAATATACGCCTTGACTCTGAGAGGAATACGTCCTATCCAATCAGTCTGAGCGCATTCGAGGAGATGGAACGTGAGCTCGATGCGCGGCGCAAAGCTGAGGTCCAGAGTTAGTGGCTGACCCCGCTTGCGCATCCGTGATCTACTTGCTGATCCCCACGGGACCCGCACATGTTGCGCAGTTACTGCGGCGGTTGTGTATACGGGCATCCTTAAGGAGACAACTGCAAGGAGATGGAGAAGACGGCGTTGGAGATGGAAAGAGGTAAACTGGGATAGATTGTATGAAGCTCTACGGTGGATTCTCTTTAGCAATAGATAGTACTCTGTATTACCACTCGTACGTGATAAAGGGACAAAGAGCGACAGGTGCTTCGTCATCCTCTGTTACGGCCTTAAAGTCGTTCTCATTGACCAACGACATCAAAGACATACCTCCACAGGATGAGATTTACAAGTTCGATGTATAAGCAAATAAACGACTGAATCGTGAGTAGCCATGGGCAAATGAGTGAGCTCCTGTCCCCCTGCATCCGATTGGACTCTGACGATACCGTACAGTCCCCACTTCTTCAAATCGTGTAAAATCTCTGTGACACTGATAAAAATGGTGCACCATAAACTTTCCTTAACGGTGGACACGCGCATGCTAATCGGACGCCGATGGCATCTTCAGGTCATACATGCACGCTCCGGTGTGCCATGGGAAATCATAGGACTCATGTAGGGGAAGGTCGTTGGACATTCCATAGTGGTCATGGGGTCGTTCGCCCTACTCGTTCAGGGCACGGAAACGCGCGTCAACGCGGCGAACGTACATGATTTAGTACACCCAAGAGTCTGGGAGGAAAGTGCGCGAGTCGCTTCGTGCACAACACGACGTTGACGGGTTGACCTGCACCCGGGCATTCAGGTGGGACGGTTAGAGAATGCAATCGGCTGGTACCACTCGCATCCTGGGTACGGTTTCTGGCTGTCCGGGATTGATGTCAACAAGCATTTGAATAACCAGAAATTTACCGATCCGTTCGTCGCCGTTGTCGTGCGCTTCATCACTTCCTCCCCTCACTCATTGCGATCCTGATGATTCGTCGCCTAGATCGTCCCCAAGCGCACGATCTCTGCCAGGCGTGTAGACATTTGCGCCTTTTGCACTTACTCCTGCCGGTTATACGCCATCCAATGCATCGTCGTCGGAGTATCTCCCTCAGCAAGATCGAGGATTTCGGCGTTCACGCAAATCAATACTATTCGTTGGAGGTGTAGATCTTCAGACGCGGAACTGTTTGGCTTGCTATGGAACAAGTATCGGGTCAACACACTTAGCCAGAGCCCACTTATCTCGGCACAGACCTTATGTCTATTCTCTACGCCTGAACTCTTTGAGAATACGCCCTATGTCGCCTCTCGGCTCACCGACCTGCATCAAAAGCTGACGAAGGCAGCAGACTAATAGTTGCTCAAATGAAACCAACAATTCCAGCCCTACCTTCGACTGGGGAGAAGCTAATTCGACACCCAAGGTAGGCTGAGAGGATTTGTTTGGGGGTCAGGAGTCACATCTTGTGCCCTGCTTTAGTCCCAAAGTCTGAGCCAATGAAGGAAGTCGAGAATCGACTTGCGGAAAAATATGAAGGACGGGTTCGTTCCTGCCCCTCCGCTAAAGCTGTATGGCTGATAAGTATCGCGTGACAGAACCAAGATTGCGATGGAGGCGCAACACGGGCTCATCGCGCTGGTCATCAAGGATTTGCTCTTCTCCACTCGGTCGAGCGAGGCACCTTCCGAAGTGGTCGTGTCTATTGGAGAGACAGTTGTCCCGGTCATGAGCCCCACGGCGATGCCGCCGCCGCCGCCGCTGCCGCCGAGGCACTCCGCCAACGCGACCCAGTGTGCGACCCCGACCCAACCACCACCACGACTACTATGCCACCACCCGCTGGGATACTCCGTCGAACGCAAGCTGGAGCCTGTACCGTGCGACACCAACCACGGTGAGGGAGATATCAGGACATCAGCGGTAACGACGGCTGTGGTAACAGTAGCGACGGTGACGCGACGACAGTGATGACAACGACAACGACGCGACGACGACAGCGACGCCACCGATGTCACTTGCGGATGCGAAGACTAGTTCACATTATCTACATTACACTTCCCTCCCCTCGTGCTCAAACGTTTGCAGACGGCCGGTATTTGTCTTAGATACACTCAGAATGGAAATTGAATTTAAGAAAACAATGACGACAGCGACGCCGACGAGGTGGGGGCGAGTGGTTTTCAGGTTTCCGGAGACCGAGAAAACGGTAGAAAACAATAAAAACCAATAAAATATGCCCATTTACTGATGCTACTAGGTGCATTGAGACGAGTATACCATCCGATCCGGATGAATGTGGCCCAGACGGAGGTCGAAGAGACGGTCGTGCTACTTCATTTGCCTTTGCCCTAAATCAGTGATCCACACGTTCACCTCTTCCATCACGCCCTGCAACCCCTCGCTTGGTATCACATCACCTTCACTAGACCCATACACACCCTCGATCAACCCTCTTCTCAGAGAAGTCCCACAAACGCTGTCGCAGCCTCATGTGCCTCCTCACTTAGCGCGTCAAGCAGCGCGCGGCACGCTTGGGCCAGTGCACTATCGAGCGCCTGTACTAGATCGTTCAGTAGAGCCACTGGTGCGAGTAGTCGTAGCCCATTTAGTGCCGCAAGTATTGCATTGGCAAACACTGCAACAGGTGGGTATGTCACCAGCGCTTGCGGCGGCATTTGGAACACCAAAGCCGTCGTCCCTGCAACGGCCTGCGAATCCCTTCGCGGCACACCGACCCCAGCCCAGCTCGTCCTCGGTGTCTTGCCTGACACACACACGCGCACAGCATCTTCGAACAGTGGCGGAAGCAGCGTTCGAAAGTCCAACCCGGGTCGCACGAACGACGTACTGCAATATGTGAGTTGGGTGAGCAACGCCGTGAGGGCAGGCGCATCAGACAGGCGAGGTAGTGCTGTGCGTAGCGCGTCGAGCAGCCGCGAGAGTAGCTGAGACGCACATGCGGAGAGTAACGCGCGGAGCACGTCCAAGTCCTCCCAGGCTAGATCTGCAGGTGGCCGCTCGAGGAATATGGCGGCGTACTGCGTAACGAGGTCCTGCACCCCCTCGCGCCATGTATCGACGTACTTCTTCATGTATCGCGCCCACGCATCAGGTGCATCGAGCCCACGCATCTCTCCCTCCACATTTGTGAGCGCAGCGTTAAGCGCCTCGAGTCGGCCAGTAAGGAATGCGAGTGCGAGTGCGCGTTCCGGAAGCACGCGCATGCGCCGCAGGAGGCTGACGGCGCGGAAAGAGTTGGGAGCTTTCCTTGTGCGCGGAGTGTAGCGAGTAGCTGTGCGAATAGCGTGCGAATGGAGCTGTCCGCCTCTGCACGGACGTCTTGTACAGCCTGCACATGCGGGAAACGCGCGGCTAGACGCGCAGCGTGTGCCGCAAAATCAAGGGCTTCTTGAAAATGACCTGCACGAACGCATGCATCTGTGAGGACAGGGAGTTCGAGGATGTCTTGTAATTCCGATGAATGCTCGAGGACGAGAGCAGCACGGCGACGGGAGGACTGGATGGATGAGATATCCGAAGAGAACGAGCACGTGGCGGACTCTAGAGCGGGTATATCCTCGAGGAGAGTAGTGAGAGTATCCGAGAACGATGAAAGCGTCGTAATGAGGTTAGTGGTCGTAGAATGGAACGACAAAAAAGTTGGGTAAAAGGAGGTGCAGAAATTTGTGAGCGCGTTTGTGAGCTGAGATGAAGTGGAGGACAGGTTCGCAGGCTCAGCAAGGATCGAGTCCAGTGGAAGAGTAACGATCTCTCCAAGATAGATAGGATGTAGCCTCTGAAAATGATAATTCAGCCTTAGGGAGGTCAACGCTAAACCGCCGTCCTGCTGTGTGTAAATCGCTGTCATCTCAACATTGGCTGTTCTAGGATGGAGCAAGGAACGAGCAGCGGCATAGAACGTAGTCTTCGCGTTAATGCCACCAACATGTGTACTGTATTTGTGTACGCGATGGTTGTCCATGGGTGATCATTACTGTATGCTGCCTACTAACACTATGTTTCTAAACGCCCTAACCAACGCGTCCCAGGTGATCGTACTATGACCAGGGGTATTAACAACTCGTCGCGGGTGCGCACACAATTAAATCAACCAGCCACTACATTAGGAAGATTCGATACTCGAACTCAGGGTATACGGTTCGTAAAATACCGCGCAGATCCTCCACTAAAAGCAACAAGAGAGTCAAGTAGCATTGCACACTCAGATCGGGAGCACAGTGTTGAACACGTAGTCCCAGATTTTACCTGGAGCCAGAGGTTAGACAAAGCGCAATAGCACGCAGAGGAGCCATACTGGTGACACCAAATCCAAGCTCGAAGTTTTTGTAGTGATGAGCTAAATGATACTTTTTCTGCTCCCGGAGATACGCCGGAAGTTTGGTGTGATGCATGCTGGAATGGTGATCGTTTAAGAAACATGCAAAACGTGGGGACGAAAAATGGCGTACGCGTAGTGCATTGAATCATAGATAACATCTACACGACCGAAGGTGAGTGACGTACAACAAAATGAGCACGGGGCTTACAGAATACGAAGGCCCCGGAGATCGCTCCATTGGCCAGAGCAGCCGGGAACAGGGCATGAGCAAGTCGAGTCACTGGGAAAGAGAGACTGAAGAACAGAGTAGGTGGCATGACGAGCCGCAACCTATGGAAAGGAACATCAGGTGGGAGGCTCGCTAATTGATCTACAAACCTACTTATCCATAGGCATGTAGTGGTGAATGCCATGTAACAGGAAGTGAAGCGTCAAGAACTTGGGATGATCTGGTAAATAAAAATCGATATGGAACAAAAACCGGTGAAATCCGTATTCGAGCAACGTCCAAATGAAATTTCCAAAAAAGAAGGACAATGCGGTCTTGATGAAAGCAGATGCGGGTAGAGAGAGAATGAGGCTGAGAGGAAGGTACGGGTTGGCCTTGAAGGAGGCCAAAGGGATGTCGCCAAATTGCAGAAGAGAGCGCAAGCCGATGTACGTCGCAATTGGTAACCAAATTAGGGGTACAACCCACCATTCGGTTCGAGTGAGCATCTAACGTGGGTCAACAATATATCAGCGGAAAGCGGACTGCGAGTATACCCACCTCAAGTACCCAAGGCCCAAAAAGACGAGCAGACTCGGGAAGGTGTCTAGGTTGATGAACTTGTTGAAGATAATACGTTTTGCTGTGAAGCAGAAGTCAATGCATTGGTCCGGGTTTTTCGCAAAAAATGGACGTGCCTAAAGTTGCAGTCCCACATTTGTCTCATCAGGGGTTTCCTAAGATCCAGGAATTGGTTCTTCTCGTAGTCCGCTGCTCGATCCGTGTCTTCCGGGGTGAAGTCATCCGTCGCCACCCAGTCATCGTTCACGATGTTCTCTCCAGCGCCAAGCCTTCCAATGAGAAACTCGTCCAACATATCATAAGCGCTCTCCGAATGCACATGCTCCATAACATCATTCATGGCATCTTCGACGTCCCTACCGGCGTGCTTGAGGATGAACTCCTCACCGCCGGGGTGGTCCGCAAGGAAGTTGGTGACATCGAGGACTTTACCCCTATAGGTAATCCAGCAGCTGCTGGCCGAATTGTGTTGAAGGACGTCCGATGCAGTGAAAATCCGAATGCGCTTGGACATAGTTTGAGGTGGGACGATGATAGGGTGAATTAAATCGGACGATGATACGGAAGTTTTGGTAGCGTGCTTCCATTTCCCGCGTTCCGTGTGGTCCCGTGATGTCTTTGCTAATGTAATCGTTCTAGCCGACCTGCCCGACCTGTCTCTCCGCGAGCTCCCGACTCCATCCTCTCAAAATATGCTTCTGTATCTTACCGCTCGCCGTCTTCGGAAGCTCATTCGGCGTACCATCCTCACCAAGGAACCAAACCCATGCCGGCGCATTCTACACAGACCGTCACAGGGAGTCTGTAAAGTGTATAGGATACCCACCTGTGGGTTCATGCTCTCCCACACAATTCTTCTCACGCTTTCCCGAGACAACTTGGCACTAGCCTTGGGTTTGATCCAGGCTCCCACAACTTCTCCGTACTTCTTATCTGGGACGCTGATGACCGCGGCTTCGAGGATGGACGGGTGAGATGTCAACGCATTTTCGATTTGCACAGGGAACAAATTCTCTCCCCCTCGGATGATGATATCCTGTGGGACCCGTTAGAGCACAACCAGTCGACCGCTAAGTCCTCTGTATACCTTTCTTCTCCCGACGACTATATAACAGTGCGCTCAGAAACCCGTAGCAGGAAGTAGTGTAAACAACGCACTGCGCAGATAGCCATCGCTGTCTAACGTTGCTTGATCACCCGTGTGCATCCACAACGTTCCGTCCTCGCCTTTGCGCATCGCCGAGTCCGTCTGTTCCTTGTCACCCCAGTAGCTTCCGGCGATGCAATTAGTCAGCGAAGTAAAGACACCATCGCAATACGCACCCTTTCTGCACTAGATAACCGGATACAAGCAGTTCCCCGGGCGTATTGATGGGGACGACATTGCCTGCGGAGTCGACGATCTTTGCACTGACGTGTGGACGAACCTTCCCAACTGTTTCGACACGCTGAGTTATGGAGTCCTCGGGTGTGGTCTGAAAGGATACGGGACTAGTCTCGGCTTTTGGGAAGATAATCAAGGCTTTGGGTATGTATGGCAGGAGACTGGAACATACTCATTCCGTACGCGTTTGTCAGCTCTCGCAGGTTCAGCTTTGTTATCAGTTGCCTCATGAGATCTATGGGGACGGGTGATCCAGCCGCAATTCCTGTCCTAATATATATACTCAGCGAAGGCTGTATCTATCCCAGGGAAAATGAACGAACCTGAGCTGGCTTAAGTCTACTTGTTTACCAGACTGCTGCCTCCGTTCGACTTCGGTGAGAACACCTAGAAAGTGAGTTGGCACCCCGTGCAACGCCGTGCAGCGCTCTTTGACCACGGCATCGACTATGGCACCTGGATCGTAGATCTCAGAGGCATATACGATGGCCGAGCCATGACTCCACGCTGCTAAGTTCCCAAGGACAAGGCGTGCTGGAGTCAAAGTAAGCGTGACAATAAATCACTCGGAATAGGTTCACTTATCGAAACAGTGGAAAAGTGGTGGCGGATTGCACAGGATATCGTTTTCTGTGAGGCGCATTGCTTGGCCAATCGAGATAGCGTTGTTGAGGAGGTTATGGTGCGTGAGCTACCAGCTTCGTTAGTATGAGAACGCCATCAACCAATGAAAACGAAATGCACCGAAACAGCCTTTGGCTTGCCAGTCGTCCCACTTCGAGTTGGGTTCAGTATGTTGAGATCGCCCATTCCAAGAAAACGAGAAAGACCTTGTAAATTGAAGGTTGATCACATCGTCTTTATTTAGATTCCCCTGGATTTCCTCGACAAGACGACCTTCCTTGCCCTTATCTGGCCACAAAAGAACCTCGCGAAAGTCGACAGCACAGCGGATATCCCCCAGCATCTCATGGAACTTCTTCGGCTGGTTGGTGTTATCTATAACGACCACATGTTTAAGGTCGGGGAGTGCCTCTTCCTGAATGTCCCCAGGAGAGAACCTCCGCAACGAGGGGAGCGCTTCGGCAAGAAGCGTGAGGTAGGAGGATGTGCGAATTTGCGGTACCAGAAAAAGGTGGCTGATGCCGACGATACGAATGGTTTCAATCTGAGAACGAAGGGGTGAGCAAGGTGGACTCAACGGGGAGCCCAACCACCAACCAACTCGCGAATTCGATAGGCCGGATTGATGGTGACGAGGATTGCGCCAGTTTTCGCACATGCCCACTGTAGCATAGCATACGCGCTAGGCAAAAAGCTGAGCATTAGGCAACGGCTTACCGCAAGTACACGCCTACCTGGTGTTTCCCATGATTACGCCAACCCGATCACCTTTCTTCACGCCCAGACCAACCAGTCCCCGGGCCAGCGCATTGATGTGATTGTCGAACTCACTGAAGTCCCAAACCAGGTGTCCCTCTACGCCCTTACTGCTAGGTAGTGGTCCCCCGTGCGCTCTAGGGCGTTCTTGCAAGCATATCAGAGCTGGCCGTTCTTGCCTGCGAGACAATATTTCCGAGGAAAAGTATTCGGGGAGAGTTCGGTTGTCGAGAGGAGGGTGGCGTGCACCCTCAACAGCAGAAAGTGTGATGCGACGAGCAAAATATTGCACTCCGAGGTGTCGAGAGAGATTGTTGGGTCGGATGGCGGTGGTTAAGTACATCTCCCACTTCTAGCACTGCACCTGGGCCAAGTGTGAGCGTCAAGATGAGCGCCCCGTTTCGTTACCTTCACGGCATCTGACTATCCCTTCTGCTCTACGCCTCGGTCGGTTCTGCTACAGTATCCCCATCCTTCTCGTCTCTGCGCTTTCAACTTCGGCTATCTTTCGTAAATCAATGGGTAGTTGGGAATACGTGGTTGATCATGGAGGGAGGTATCGTCGACAGAAGACCCAGTGCTTTCCATGGTGCGCAAAATTATGCGTCATAGAGACTGCGTGGCTGCGGCTTCAACTATAAGCTGTAAGAAGATTGCACTTCCATTGCCCATCGCCCAGATCAGCACCGAATTGGTGCCCTTTCCTTACTGATCGTTTCTTCTTCGACGCTGGAATGCTATGCTACGCAATCTGGCTGCATATAACTTATAAGGGCGACTGCGTACGTTTCGGCCGCCCTTTGATGGTCTCTAACTCTACAACCGTAAACGAAAAGCTCTCCGAAAATATACCAGGTTCATGCCCTGTCATCTTGTTCGAGTGTTGCCGGCGTCACTACTGGCAGTACGATATCTCGACAAGCATTTCGTTTTATGAGGGGCCTCATTACTAAGGGGACCGGGTGGAAGCCTATGAGTCTCCTGTTCGATGGTGTCAGGGTTAATTGAGTTAACTCAGACAGAAGAAAACTATGCCGTCTGGGTGAACTCAATTAACCCCAGCATTTCTGTGTTCTGCACTGAATTGTTCGTTTCTTGGTCCATTATGCCTATTACGCCAGGATGGTAGCCACACGATAAACGCGGTCTCATGACTTGGTGAGCTTAGCCATCATCGCGTCATCGGTCACTGCACGCACCATGTAATCATGAAATAACCCACATCTGTGGTCATCACCGCCGGACCGTCGCTGGTGAGGTGCTCCGCACTGCAACTCTTCTTAAACCCTCCTTTAACGTGTTCAGTCCATCGATTTCTCGCATCAAGAGAGGGGTACTTTATCTTACCCGCTTAGCCACGGGCATTGCAACACACAAATATTGCTCGTTGTCCAACGTCATGGCCAAAAGGCTACGATGGGGCAATTAGTTCCAGATGGCTGATCCGGGCTAAGTCGAGTGTTGGCTTCTCACTTCTGGAACTCCCTGCCGAGTACATATTCTACGGCAGTCAACGAGAACAAAATACAGAGGCGTGGACTCTGTGCTCGAATTAGCCTTTCGCCGGGTCTGGATGAAAGGAGAGCATGTTTTCCAATAAATCGACTTTACCCAGCCGGAGGTACCTCTCACAGACCGATCCCCAAGTCAGGAGAGGGACATACGTTTTCCCAAATGCCCACAAATGCATCGCTGACGTCGTCTCCATGATGAATTACCCGCAGACTGGGTTTAGTGTCACGATTACATTGCCCACTTTCGAGGAAAGTGGCTGTCGTGGGTGACGTGATTCTGGAGCCGCGTCGCGACAGCTTACTCTGTACCTATTTTCGACCCAACGCCAGCGATGACTTTTGGGATTCGATGATGGGCCCTTGCGTAACAGTAACTAATGTCACGAAAACGCACACTATGCTGTGATAGTAGTCGTGCTTAGTATCACGAGGGTTGACCGATGTACTCATCTGGAGCACGCTTTCTGGCCTTTATGTGATGTAGATAACACAGTGAGGTGTCACCGGATCAGGAAGCTGGTGGCGGTTCATATGGCAAGTGGGAATTACGCACTGTGCAAAGGCGCGAGTACAGCTCGCTCAACAGCAGGTAGTGCGGATATAAAGGCCCAGACGCGGTGTTGGGACGCGTGAAGGGTCGGAAAAGCGACGCCAGGGCGTCAACAATAATTTAGTCAAAGAAGATAGGGCTCACATCACGACCGAGGTACATTGGGGATTGTCAGGTGAATGAGAGTATGGAGTAAACCTCAGCCATAATAGTTCAGTCTGAAGCACCGACCTTTCCCGTCACAATACCAGTCGAGGAAATTGATCTGTGATGAGGCTCAGAAAAACGTCAGAAAAAAAGGCGGCAAAGATATGGGAACCAACCTTTTTTCAACACCGACCGACGTGCGGCGTGTTTGTTGAGAAAGTGAAGGCGTTCGAGTCCAGAACAGGTCGGTCTTCATCCGTTGTGACCAGTTGGCGGGAGGATCTAACACGTAAGTAAACCCTCGTGACAACGGGAAGAGTGTGAAGACGGACCTTTTTGGACTCAATATAGACAAGTCCCCTGTCCTAGACAGTCGGCGAGAGGATGCCACACGTCAGAATGCCCTCGCGATAATGAGAAAGTGTGGGAACGAACCATTTTTTGGACTCAACCCAGGTCTGTCTCCGTCAGTGAATGCGGGCCATCAAAGTAATAAGAAGGGTGTAAAGATGAACCTGTTTTTGGACCCGAAATAGGCCGGTCCCTCCCCGTCGTGAGCAGTCGGCGAGAGGATGCCACCAGTCAGAGACCTCGGGATAATGAGAGAGTGTAAACACTAACCTTTTTTCGGACTCGACACAGACAGGTCCCCCGTCATGAACGGTCGGCGAAAGGATTCCGCCCATCAGAAATCCCTCACAATAACAAGAATTTATGAAGTCGAACCTTTTTTCGGACTCAACACAGGCCCATCTCCACTCGACGTGAACAGTCAGCAAGAGGGTGCTATCCATCAGAAGGTCCTCAGGGTAAGGAAGAGAGTGAGGGCGAACTTTTTTTTCGGACTCAACAGAGGCGCATATTTCGTCTCAAACAGTAAGGAGTTTCGATAGCCAGAGTCCGAGGTGCAAGTCAAAGTAATCACGCAAAGGAGCCACGAGATAAGCGCCCGTAAGTGGCCCCAAGCTAAGCACCCGCAGGCAGTCCTAAGCTAAGCACCCGTAGGCAGTCCCAAGCTAAGCACCCATAGGCAGCCCGTAAAGGAGCCAAGCACCAAGAGATCCCAGTAGTCAGGAGAGAAAAGCCAAGCCCAGTCCAACAGTCCAGTCAGTGAGGTAGGTTCTTGACCGCCCGAGGTAGTCGAAGTCTTGATCGGGTGCGCACCCTATAGATTGACCCAATCGATTGAATTTTCGTGGCCTGTAAAAAAAGTGGGGCGTAGCTTCGAAGAAGAGACAAGAAGGATAGGGAGTCCCAACACACGTGTCTCCATGAGACACGTGGCCCTTGGATGGCATTGGCGTCCGCCGCACGTCGCAGTCGCGATACGCCATACGACGGGCGTCAATGCCAAGGCGGGGAGGGGGGTAGGAGGGAATGGCAATGACCACTTAGCTGCGAGTCTGACGTGGTCCTGTCGTCCAGCCCAGACCAGGTGGCTGGACGCCGTGCACAGTCCGTTCGAAAGGGGGATGTCGAGAAAGAATGAGGTCGTCCGAGTCGATAGCATTGTTCACCTACGACATCCGCGCTAGTCATTGGTCGTGTCGGGGTCATGGTCTGCGTGCCTTTTAAAATAGGCTAGTTCGTACGCAACACGAAATCAAATAGAAAAAGACAACAAAGAAGCATGCGGGCACGTCAGAGGGAATGTTACGAGGAACATACCCTATCACTACTCGAACGCTCTCTGATTTCGCTGAACAGTAATGTACGTCCCTTTTTCTTGAATGCACACCGAGGCTTGCGAAGCCGATGCATTCGAGGCCAGGCACTAACAACAGAACTCCGATCAGGAGACAAGAGAGTAAACAGAAGGGGTCCCACCTGTCGAAAATATTGTCGGTCTAAGGGGCTTTTGCACTGGCGAGATAAGGATAGAACCAGACCGGTGGACACACCAATATACAAAAGAGTGCAAACCGACCGGACCAATGCGCACGTTCGAGATTCCATGTGGTGAGTTGCCGGGAGTCTTGGAGACACGCACCTTGAAACAACCAAGGAAGGCTGAGAGCTGACGTCGCAGGAAACGGAACGCGTCCCTCGGCCAGAGAGCGTCCATCTCCCACTAGGCCAAGACTCCTCGCCCGTGCCATGTTCTGCTAATATCTCAAGAAAACTGGAAGCAGCCGCTCGTGCCAAATAACTTCAAAATGAGGAGAAAGGAGCGCACGCGACTGGCACTATGTTCGGAGAGGTGGCGCCGAATTGGCTGACGTCGTCACAGAGTATGCAACACGCGTAATCAGCAGAAGAGTCCTTTGGTTGTGGGCAACGCTCATAGTTTAAAGAAGCCATCAGAAGGTGGTGCGGAAGGGAAGCACTCACCTCGACGCGCTGTCCCCCAAAGGTGACGAGGAGCAGCCCCTTAGTCATGGTACAACCCCATCTCCCGAGTGTCCTGCGCTCCATGTAGGCCCCGCCTTGGGAAAGCCCAGAACTCAGAGATTAGTGCAAGCGGCGCAGGATAAGGAGAAAGAAAGAGAAGAAAAGAGAAGAATCCCAATAAATCCACCAACGGGATCTCGAAATACGCCTTAAGGCCCTTGTTTCAGTGGATTCGAAGCGCTGAAGTGGACCTGGAGTAACAGCCCACCATCTCCCGCACCACGCAGCCTTGGGGACGGATAGTTCGGTCTAGGCAGGCGATCTGTTAGCGATGGGGTTCGGTTTACAAAATTGTACACCTCGAGACGCTTAAGAGTGCTTTGGCACCGGCGCCGGAGCACAACTCCTCGGCCAGAGTGTACCCGGACCCCTGCAGCCCAAGTTAAAAGTACAGCCGGGCTGGACGAGTCTAGAGCGGGGGTCTGTCAGACCAGACGAGTTCGGAATTAGTCCACTGAGAAGTAGGGAGCACGTACCTTGGGAGCGAGGAGAATGCGCCCGGGCGCCGGCATCGCGGGCATCAAAGCACACGCTCGGCCAACGTGCACTCCTCCGCCCGCAATACCGACACTCCTTCGCATTTCTCTTGCACGGAAAAAGAGCGACCTCGATAATATAGTTGACGAGGGAAGAAGTGGGGCATATTTGCTGACGGGGGCGTTCAGTGGGTACTAGGCCGGGGTAGTCGTCGTGGGACGAAATGCTACGGATCCTCCTTGGAACTAGTGACGTTCTTAGCGGTTATAGCAGAGTGGCGTTTGGAGAAAACAAAAAACCCACTACAGATCCCCTCTAGGACGCCGGCCCATCCTTCTCTCAGACAACTCCTCCAGGGTGCACGACACCACGTGCAGTAGGTCTCGGAGGCTTCTCTGGGACACGAGGAGATAAGCATCGTCAAAGTATTGAATGAGGACAAAATTAGTAGAAAATTGGGTCACCCATCGCTAGTCACCTGAACAGGATGTTAGTAGCGCATGGTGGTGAGCACGAGGGACGTACGCACTACGTCTCAGCCTAGACCAGTTAGAGATGCGCCGGGTGCGACAATTCCCCGAGTGGGCTTTCGTACAATTGAGCAGGTGCTGAATCTAAATAGGGCGCTATCAGCTACGAACGTAATGTTCCTCAGAGAGCACGCACAGGATGGCACCGCGACCGGAAACAACACCAGCTCGACAGAAGACGACGTACACCCTCGGCCTGAGTGTACTCCGCCTTCCGAAGAGCCGGTCCCCTGCATGCGGTCGAAGATGCCAAATATGGGGTTTGTTCGGTCGTAGTTGTGAATCATATGTTAGATCAAACCCAAAAACAGGCAGGAAAGACATCTTATATCGTGCGCCCTGGGACATGGAATTCAGCGTACAACAAATGCATGCTTCCATGGAATAGATCTGAATCCGGCCAAGACATGATGACGCACCTATCACCCACAGAGGACCATTAGAACACTGGCCCTACTGTATCACTCGGTAGCGTGCGTTAGGTACAAAGAGCACGCACATTATATAGCACCTGCGCATCCCCGGCGTCGACTTTGCCAGCGAGAAACTGCATCCTCGACCTGAATGCACCTCCTGCACCAACAAAGCCGGCACCCCAACCCCAACCCCAACAAGTCTGCATAGAGATTCACTATAGGAAAAATAAGATCAGTTGAGATCTAAAGAGTAGGAGCGGATAAGGAAGCCTCCAAACAGAATCCATGAAGGGTGTGTTGGTGCAGATCGACATTGGACAGCCCAGTAGGTGATCGTACAGCCTGTGAAGGAAGTGTTAAACTGGCAGAGCTAGATAGTAGAATGAGGAGTCGCCAGAGAGCACAAACTGCGCGCCAGTCGGTAATGTACCACGCCTAGCAGAAGGCTTCAAAATGGTCCTGACGAGCCGAGTCCGACAGTCCAGGTGTTGATGTTCCCACGCTCTGATCCCAAATTTGCCGCCATTTGGATGAATACGAACTGAAAAAGAAAGCGCTTCACATAGAAAGGGACAGAAAAAAGAAAGGGAGGGGGTCCGACACACAAGCCTCTGTTTGGAGACCTGTGGTCCCATGCGTGGCGTCGCCGTCCGTCGCACGTCGCAGTCGCGGGTACGCCGTGCGGCGGACGTCAACGCCGGGACGCGGATGGGGGAGGTGACAAATATGAACACTCAGCTGAAACCAAAAGAATTCGGCAGATGACTATATCATCACTCGTCAGAATAGATCAAAAACGAGTCGGAGCCGAACCCGGCTTACAAAAACATCGTGCCATGCGTTAACAAACGGAGGTGGCTATCGCCTCTGACCGCAGTGTGTACCATAGCCTGGTGCTCCTTGCCCACGCGGACTTTGAGGGCTTCCATCGCACGAGGCCTGCGCCATTCGCGGAGGAAATTCCGCTTCAGGTCGTCTGGGGTCCTTCCGTAGTCGTAACCACGTCCCCTGAGGAAGAACTCTTTTCCGCAGGCGCTCACGCAATTCCGGGGTACGTGTGGAACTACCCGGAGTCGTGCCAAAGCTTTCCTTGCAAAGGAGTAGAAGAGAACAGCTCAGTTTGGCAGCGGTGGTTGACCACGGAAGACTCGCGTGCAACAGGACGCGGTGCCTCGGGGTTCACGGACGCCATCCTCTCGGCCAAAGGATGACGAACGATCACTGCAGCTACGATACACCTCAGTTCCACATCCCTGAAACAAAACAATGGCGAAGATTGCTCACCACGGCCCTGAGCAGCAAGTTTGGACATAGAGGGCGTAACACGCCTATTCTCAAGAAGGATGAGGGAAGGAGAAGACATGATAAAGCAGGTGTCGCGATTAAGAAATGGGCACAAAGGCAAGAAATCCAAAACCGAAGGCGATCTGAAGAGAAGGCCTTGACTCGGAGACACAAGGACTCGGAGTAGTACATCGGCTGTTTTAATCCACCCTTTTTTGATTTCGTCCAAGGTTACTATCATTTGTATTTGAACCAGACAGGGACAGCCTTTATAGTGTAGTCCGGTCACAGTCCAGTCCAGCTCTACGAGTCAGGAGGCTTCATTTATTGGAGGGAGGACGCACTGCACTCAGGCTCAGGCTGGCAGGTTTCACGGGCGCCACTGGCAGCAGCAGGGCTTCGGACCGTGGCCATCCGGGCGGAAGCATAATAACTCACACGATTTGCAACACGTGCCACCATCAAGATGTCATCCGAGTCGTCATTAACTTGGAGTGATCCATCGCTACTGAAGCTACCGAAGTACTGAGCGCTGAGCCTGAAAGCATGGCATCTGCACTCGTCTTGATTGCTAACGGGACAGAAGAGATGGAGTTGTAAGTTGACCATATCAGATCAACGTTATTCGCTGATTTAAACCTCGTCCATCAGCACTATCGTGTATGATACC
The DNA here is from genome assembly GCA_025769895.1 of Lactarius psammicola. Lineage (NCBI taxonomy): Eukaryota > Fungi > Basidiomycota > Agaricomycetes > Russulales > Russulaceae > Lactarius > Lactarius psammicola. Next base: position 23,485 of record WTXK01000637.1, read on the forward strand.
CTGATACGCGCAGGGGTGAAGTGCACGTCCGCTCTCATCGCCCCGTCTGACCAGTCCGGAAGCGACCAACCTCAGCCGGCTACCGCTCAGTGTTCTCGTGGAGTCCGCATTGTGCCCGACGTCTTGCAGTCTCAGCTTAGCGCGTCCAGTGCGGTATGTCTCCTTTCATATTGTGATTGACGCCTCGGGATATCGTTATTCAACGTAACGCGCGGTCACTTAAGGGAGAATACGATGCGATCTTCGTTCCTGGCGGAGCGAAGGGTGCCGAGACAATGTCTCAATCTCCCCTCGTCCAATCCTTGATCAAAGGCTTCTATGAGCAGGGGAAATATGTAGGGATGATCTGCGCTGGTACGACCCTGATGAGATCATGGATATAGGTAGACTTTACCAGAGCTTCGAAACAGGTAGCCTTGCCGCGAAAACCTCTCAGCTGCCACGTCAGCCCTTGACGTCTCATCCGTCAGTCAAGAAGGAACTCGATAAAGGTACTAACTATATCTGCCATAATCTACGTGGGTGCTCATTGCATGGCTAGACTTCGACTATCGCGAGATCCAGTGGTGATCTCCGGGAAGCTGATCACAAGGTACTTAGCACCTCATTTCGCTGACAGCGTCATTGTGCGCTGACAAACGTCCTCCCAGCCGTGGACCAGGCAGGTCTACCAATTCTTAT